>CM042235.1:17814911-18067411 GCA_023566465.1 Cottus gobio
CTTCAAGATGCATTGAGTTTAACTCTGCACCAATATGTCTCTCTGTCTCTCAGGTGTGACGTCGTCGTTTAGGTCAAATCCATTTCTCAGCCGTTCCCAGCAGCTTGTGCAACAGCCACGTTTAGCTGTAAATACGTGTTTAATCATTTTATTTTGGACTATTTTAATGCCAAAAGTGAAAAAGAATTACTAATACTTGTGGATTTTACTCCTCAGTGCTGCAATTTGGAGGGTAGGGTGTTTTTTAAAGCACTGGCCAAGGGTGAAATGAACCCTTAACTGTGCTGCTATTTGCTCATATTTAAATTAATTTAGTGCAAAATTGTCCCCATTCTATGCAAATGAGTAGCATTGCAAAAACAGTCCAATTCCAAAGATTTAATTTATTAATTTAATTTATTAAATCCCACATAGGGTTTCTCTCCTTTCAAAGTCCTTCCTGAAGTTCTGAGAAATGCCTCTCCAAAGTAAAACCTTGTACTTGGCCAGTCAAGAAAAAAAATTCACTTTGCTGCGAAACTTCATGGCGCTGTGTTATCATTAGTGCAACATCTTTGGTGACCTTGAGGCGGGGCAGATAGCATTTGTGATGAGCACTTCACGGCGCTATCAGCAGCTGCAATCCTTGTTTTCTAATCCACCTGTCTGTGTGCACTAATCTGTTGATGTGGAATATGATCCCAGTTACACTCTGGTCTCTTACCACTAACATGAGACTAGTTTTCGACACCTCGTCCCAAAGTGTTGTGGTTTTGTTGCCTAAACCTTATTGTTGTTGTTATTTCAAGGCCAACAACTATGGTTTTTTCCTAAACCAAGTGGTTTTGTTGCAAAAATCTAACTTTCATTGTCGTCCCTAAAATAAGCTCTTTCACAATTGTGTCCCTGTACACATAACCAATAGAAGTCCTTGTGGGATTACCTCACAGATACCCTGAGACTGTTCAGTATATAGTGGGTTGGTGCAAAGTTTCATACAACATTTGTCCCTTCAGATGTTCAAATGAATAACATTTAATATTGTTAGTTTCCCTTACGTGATTGTTGCACGGAGGGAGCTGCATCAAGCAAGTATAGGGAAATAAAGTGTCTTGTCCCGGTACTCAAATCACGATGTCACTCCAAACAATTACCGCTGTGTTTCTAGAGTTATTAAAATATGCCGTGCCATAGCTTTAGACTACATTTCAGTGTAAGCACGTAGAAATAAATGACAAAGCCATGCCAGCGCACGGTTCCATGTAATGGATGTTGATCATTGTAAAACATGCACGAGGCTGTGCGTTCGACTTGGACGGACGAGGGAATGTCTCTAAAATCTGTTTGCATTTCAGCCCCTCCCACTGCCCACCCTTTAGATCTGTCATTGAAAACATCAAGGCACAATGTCACTAGAGGTCTGTACCACCGGCTAACATCAGGCTTATTCGGATTTTAATAATAATAGCTCCAAAAGGTTGAACAAAGGAGGTGCCAATAACAAGCACTACAAAACAACAACAATAAAACGACGTGTATGCTTCATGATTTAAGCGTTTGCAAACCAAGAGGTGCTTCCTCTTTTCCTCTTTTCATCTTTTCCACTTCTCCAAGTCATTCTAGGAAACTGCTCAAATTCTCACTGTGCAGCTGTTTATTACTTTGCATGTTTTTTTTTGGGGATGTACTCATCCTTTATGTATCTGGCTCGGGGCTGAAGGGGGAGCTTGTTTTGCTGGATACATAAAGAGGAAACATAGAACACAAATTGAATATGTTTCAAAAGCAAAGGTCAGTCCGAGGCAACTAATGTGTGCGCATGTAGACAAGATTAGGTACGTAAAGGACTTTGCCGTCTAAACACTCCACACACAGACACACAGCTCTGGAGACCAGATACAGTGAATCATCATTTCAGATTCATGTCATTTCCCCTCTTGCTGTTGCCGGGGACAATGGGAAACATAATAAACTTGAGACTTGAAAAGCATCCGCTGTTTGACTGACTTACATTTTTTCAAGTGTTTTTATTTTTTTCATTTTTCAGTGCAGCTGATCATGTGTGGAATCCAACGGTCCTCTATCCATCACCAAGAGGTGGAACACACCGACTGTTACTTCACATTTTTAATAAAAAGCCAATATCAGTTCACAGACAAGTCTTACCAAGTCAGAGCTCAGCGAGAGCTTCCAAACCTGTAGTCTGTCTCAAGAGAAAGAATCAAACACAGCAAACTTGTGAATCACACACACAAACACACACACACACACACACACACACGTACCAGCGGGTCCAGGTCTAATGGGACTCCCTCTAATTCTGCTTTATATTTAAACAGGCTCTGATTAACGAGGGGCGACAGAACAGTGTCAGGGCTACACACACCTCTGTCTCTGTCAGTACGTCTCTACAGACAGCAGACAACCTCCATAATCACCAAACACTCCCTTCGTTTCCTCCACACAGCTTTGTGCCTTTTCTCTCTGTATCTGTCTCTCTTTGTCTTCCCCTCAGTCTCTGCCTCCCACACACGTATTTCATCTCACTTTCACTATCACGGCTGGAAACAAAAGCAGCCAAAGAAAGAAATGGTAATCTCTCCTTCCCCTCCTTCCCCCCTTTCTTTATTTCCTGTTGTCCTCTCTGACTCCCCGACAATGAATTAAACATCAGGACGGCGTCTGCGCCGCTGACGGGACAGCGGACCCACTTTGTGTGGCGCAGACTGAAGGGATTTCATGCAAGAAAAGAAAAAGCAAGGGGAATGGAGATGATGAAGGGAGGAGGACGGGATGAGGAGTTCAAACCCCAGTGGATTGGTTTTCCGGGCGCCTCATCAGTTGTCTCATCTTGTTGCAACACCTTTTTCTGATGCGCGCACTTTCTCCCCTCCACACCCTCTGTCTTCCTCTCTGGATTTTGCAACCACAAAGCCTTAATTCTGGTGCACACTGGTCACCAAGAGAAGATAGAAGAATATCTCATGTCGTCGTGTTTCTTTCTGAACGCCTCCCGACACTTAGCCCTTCGCCCTACGAGCTAAAGCGCAACACGGCTGCAGGCCAATTAATCAGCAAGGTTTCCTGAATCCGCTTTGACGCCCTTCTATGCCCCACTTCTGTGGTGGTTCGAGGCACCACCACCAGGTGGCATTATGGTAACCCTGGTTACGGCCAGAATGCTGTTCTCTTGTCTTTTCACTCAGGCAGATACTGGGCAGCCGGGAGGAGCGCGCCCCGCCACGCACAGCTGCAGATCATTCCATCATCAGGAAGCAGTTAAGGGGGGCCTCCTCCCGGAGGCCCAGTGTCGAGAGATTGCCATGCTTGCAACCACGCACGCCACTCAACTTCATCGACCACCGAGACACCACTGGAGCTATTCACGAGCTCACCTCGAGAGTCGCCGAGCAGCGACGGTGTACACGTCATCAGCCCGCGCCGAGCGTCGCCACCAGCGGCTGAGTTTCCTGTTTATTCCTTGCTTGTGTGCTGTAAATAAACCCCTTTGTTTCACCATCCGCTCAGCTCGCCTGCGGTTTGCTTTTGGGTCCACCTTGAGACGTGACAACTTCTATTCCAACAAATCTCTATATGTTCTTTTTTGCTAAGATCTTCTTTTATTTTCTTATCTTCTTTCCTTTAATATTTTTAATTAACTATATGTGGCTGATCAGGGGCTCTACTTTTACCACTTGGGTTCTGTTTTCACCATGAGAAAGGAAATACAAAAAGCAGAAGGAATGAAGTGACTCCGTAGAACAACAAATAATGATTTTAATGTTTTAGTCCATTAAACTTATGATATAAATTCATTGAAAATTAGCGACTCTGCTCCTGAAAGACAACCAAATAATAAAACGGATACAAGTTAAGATCTAAGGTTTGTTTGTTTGTTAGGCTTGTTAGCGGCGTGGCTCCATGGCCAACACCAGTCCATCTGTTAGTTAGCTGGTGCACAACTTTGGCCCAGACTCCAATCCAATGGATTCCATGACAGTTTGTATAAATGATCATGGTGCCCAATTAAATTAAATGTATCTTGCATAGCTCAAAATCACAAATTAATAATTTGGGCTTCATAATCTGTACACAATAAAGCATCTCCTGCTTTATGGTCTGTTTGACTCTAAATGAGCATAATTTACTAAATGAACATCATGCTGTATTGAAGAAGACTTGAAACTAGAGATTGAGACATAAACTCATGTTTACAATGTTTACTGAGGGAATACATTAAGAGAGAAGTACATTACATTACATTTCATTTAGCTGACGCTTTTATCCAAAGCGACTTACAATAAGTGCCTTCTACGGTTACAAACAAGAATCAGAACAACAAGAATCAAGAAGGTACAATTTCTTCAAAGGTTCAACTACAAAGTGCTATCAGTAAGAGCCATTTCAGTGCTACAAAGTGCTACATCCTTTATTCAAGGTATAGTCGGAAAAGACGTGTTTTTAGTTTGCAACGGAAGATGTAGAGACTTTCTGCTGTCCTGATGTCAATGGGGAGCTCATTCCACCATCGAGGAGCCAGGACAGAGAACAGTCGAGACTTTGTTGAGTGTTTAGCTCGCAGCGACGGAGCTACAAGGCGATTGGCAGAAGCCGAGCGGAGCGCACGAGCTGGGGTGTACGTTTTTACCATGTCCTGGATGTAGACTGGACCAGATCTGTTCGTAGCACGGTACGCCAGTACCAGTGTTTTGAAGCGGATGCGGGCGGCCACCGGTAACCAGTGAAGGTCGCGGAGGAGGGGAGTAGTGTGGGTGAATTTCGGGAGGTTGACGACCAGTGGAGCTGCTGCATTCTGGATGAGCTGCAAAGGTCGGATGGCACCAGCAGGTAGACCTGCCAGGAGGGAGTTACAGTAGTCTAGACGCGAGATGACCAGAGCCTGGACGAGAACCTGTGCCGCCTTCTGGGTGAGAAGTGGACGTATTCTCCTGATGTTGTGCAGCATGAATCTGCAGGAACGAGTTGTTGCGGTAAAGTTGGCAGTCAGGGAGGGTTGACTGTCAAGGGTCACACCGAGGTTCCTGGCAGTCGGGGTCGGGGCCAAGACTGAGTTGTTGAAAGTAATCGTCAGGTCGTGAGTGGGGGAGACTTTTCCTGGAAGGAGAAGTAATTCCGTCTTGTCAGGGTTAATCTTCAGGTGGTGTGCGGACATCCATTGTGAGATGTCAGTCAGACAGGCAGAGATTCGTGCTGCTACCTGTGTTTCCGATTGGGGAAACGAGAGGATCAGTTGGGTGTCCTCAGCGTAGCTATGGGAGGAAAAGCCATGTGAGCGAATGACGGAGCCAAGAGAGTTGGTGTACAGGGAGAAGAGGAGAGGACCGAGGACGGAGCCTTGAGGGACCCCAGTAGTGAGAGGACAAGGCTCAGACACAGATCCTCTCCAGGTTACCCGGTAGGTCCGATCACTGAGGTAGGATGAGAGGAGGGAGAGCGCAGTGCCTGAGATACCCAGGTCCTGGAGGGAGGAGATGAGGATCTGGTGGTTCACTGTGTCAAAGGCAGCAGAAAGGTCCAGAAGGATAAGGACAGAGGAGAGAGAGGCTGCTCTAGCAGTGTGAAGCTGCTCAGAGACAGCAAGGAGGGCAGTCTCTGTTGAGTGGCCTGCCTTGAATCCAGACTGGTGAGGGTCCAGAAGGTTGTTCTGATGGAGGAAGGAGGAGACTTGATTGAAGATAGCTCGCTCCAGGGTTTTGGAAAGAAAGGGAAGGAGAGAGGTCTGTAGTTGTTGACTTCTGACGGGTTGAGAGTGGGTTTCTTCAGGAGAGGGTTAACTCTTGCCTCCTTCAGAGAGTTAGGGAAACAACCAGTTGAGAGGGAGGTGTTAATACGATGGGTGAGAAAGGGAAGAAGGTCAGGAGCGATAGACTGGATGTGAGATGGGATGGGGTCAAGGGGGCAGGTGGTTGGGCGGGCAGTGGTTACCAAGGTAAGAACTTGATTGGGGGACAGAGGGGTGAAAGAGGAAAGCGAAGGGGAGGCGGATAGGGTTAGTGGAGATGTAGTTATGGGAGGGGGATCAGTAAATGAGGAGCGTATGTCATCTATCTTTTTTGTAAAGTAGAGTCATTTATATAGACTTCTATACAACCAGAGGGGTCGCCCCCTAATAATTAAAACTAAACATCACAAGTTAGTACAGCACACTGTCCTAAGGATAACTACATACGTACACAGCAAGCAAACAGTGAATTATCTCTCTAATAAACCGGTTATAGAGAGTTAATGGCAGCAGCCATTAACCCTGCATCTCCAACGATCTCTCTCACTCTTCCCTTGTTGCAATTTATTGCCGTCCTAAATGGCACAATGGAATGCTTTAATGCCAAGCTGGGGGATAAGGAGGAGGCGAGGATGGGGGGGGGGGTTAGTCTAACTATTGTCCCAGTCTTGATTTGTAGTTAAATTACGACTTTTATTCTGAAAGGAGACTGGAGCATAATGTGACTGGAGCGTGCGTGGGTGCGGGCGTGCGTGTGTGTGTGTGTTTTGGATATTGTCCTTTCCCCAATCCTGTGTACCTCAGAGTAGAGGTGATCACAAATGTTCAGACCTATATTCAGCATTTGACTTCTGGTGTGTGCCCTAAGTTTTCTATCAAAGGCAGATAATGCTTGCTGCTGCAGTCCTATCAGCTGTGGCCTGAAGCTGAGTGCTGAGATAATTGAAGTTATTAGCCTGCTGCCTCTTAGCCAGCACAGAGCTTGAGGTCTGCCAGCTTTAACCTTGCTACACAACACACACACACACACATACACACACACACACACACACACACACACACACACACACACACACACACACACACACACACACACACACACACACACACAAGACTCCATCCATTCCCTTTCCATCTTCAGTGTTTAGCAAGGATCATCTCTACTGCAGGGTGTGAGTGTGAAAGGAGGCGGTGGCAGAGAAGAGTGATTGTGATTGTGTGTGATAGAGAGAGAGAGAGAGAGAGAAAGAGAGAGAGAGAGAGAGAGAGAGAGAGAGGGACATGTCTCCTCACTGGATGCAGTAGAGCTTAATCAGAACCACACCGGTGAGCCCTGCTTGTGACACCGGGTAACATTTCCTTCATTCGAGCTGTTTTTTAAAGGCCCTCAGTACGAAATTCAGAGCATGCGGCTCTCAACGTGACTGAGATACCCAGGTCCTGGAGGGAGGAGATGAGGATCTGGTGGTTCACTGTGTGAAAGGCAGCAGAAAGGTCTAGAAGGATAAGGACAGAGGAGAGAGAGACGGCAGGCTAGCGGCTAACGGTGCTAACAACGAACAGTGCAAAACGAGGGCGACTGAGCTGGGGGTGTTTAACGCCATGTATCCGGTGGGCGCTACCAGTGGTGACGGCTGTAGGAGCCCAGTGCAGGGCGGTGCCCATTAGCTAGGCAGTGGGACACAACGGAGGGACTGAAATGCGCTAACATGCACAGAGCTCCTCGGATTACAACACACATGCACATGATCTGCTCAGTTAGACATTACTTTAGGATAGCTTTACCTATATAGTATGTTTGCTGCTTTATTAATCCGTGTATTGAACCTTTAGTAGAAACCAATGGGCTCGGTGCTGACAGCCACAGGCAGGGTAGGGAAGTCTGAGAGTATTAAAAGATGGACTAACACATTGTTGGTGTTAGCCTGTAATGGGATTTGTTGACAAAAAGAAAATACAATATTATGCCAAGGCTTTGTGAAATCAGGCCAGCCTATAAGCTGATACCATACGTCAGAGATACCATATCTGTATGCATGCTGTATGCTCGGCTAATGCATAACTTATGGGGTTAATTCAAATTACCACCAGATCCATCCAACACTGAGATGAGATTTCATTAAGTACCATTTCCATCCCAAAGCATTGCCCGTTTGCAACAATAAGCACACAATTAATTAGCACTAACAGCCAGTTAGGAGACGTGACAGACTCAGAGATTCAGCTTTAAATGTGCAGATGAAAAGTCAAAACGGTGACGCGGCCTCTGTCTCCAAAAACAGGCCTCCGTAAAACCAGTCTGCGTTATCCACCGAGTTCTGCCCCTTTCTCACACTTTAGGAGGATGTGTGGAGACCACCGACAATGGATCAGTCATGTTTCTCTCTGAAAATGCCATAATCACGTCAATATGTTTCACATAAGCACCTGTTCTAATGAGGAAACTAATTAGTCTAATTAATGCATTAATTAGATAAAACTTCTTTGTCAACAGCCTGTAGTTTTACATAACACATGCGCAGAATTGATAGGAGTTAGCAGAGAGAAAATACACAAACCACCTCCATCCAGTTTACGTAACAGAACCTACATCGAGTGGCCTTCTTCTGCACTCTCACTTTAGATTTCTCTTCCTTTTTACTGATGACACCAAAGGGAGGTGAGCCGTGTGAGGAAAACACAGCTTTGGCACTAAGCCGTCTTTATCTGTTCAAAACCACTGAGCTGTTCCCTGTGAAATCTTTACATGTTAAGCCGATAAGTGCGGCAAAACAATAAACAACATCATCTCGGTGTTAGCTGGGGATCCCTCCTTTCATCTGACTGGAGATTAGGTTAATTTGCTCAACTCGCGGCGCCTCAGTTACCAAGATTAAAACCACGCCAAGGCTTTTGTCATCCCCCGACGAACACGACGCCAGGCATTACCTTGGAAAAGATTAAGCCGCGATTAGGCAGATCGGATACAATAACACTGCCGTCATGTCAGCTCGCGACAACCCACTGGCTGGCAGTCTACACCCCCAGGTAGGCACAAGTTTACTGTAACAATGGCTGTGATGTACTGCCAAGGAAACGTTAACCTCTCGAGCATCAGATACAAAAAAGTATTAAAAAAAAGTTTTAATAAGTCCATTCTGGAAGAATTCCCACAAACCGCAGACAAAAGTTCCATCATCAGCGAACCAATCCTGAGACCCAAAAGCGGAGTGAGATGTAGAAAAGAGAAATCTTCAAACATGTTTGTGTGTCTTCGACAAGGTGTGTAGAGACACCAAAAAGGAAATGAGACATACTACATTTGCACAACAACACGAATTTGGCTACAGTTTCCTACAGTTGTTCACGAGGCTGCTTTGCTGTTACTTTGTTTCTTCATTTCATGGTGGAACTAACAGCTATCACAGATACTTTGTCACGTGGAATACCAAAGTGCCGAACCTCTGCTGTGTATGGATTATTAATGCTGTTGTGTGTTCCCTGAAGCTTTAGGCAGAATGGCGCGGACCTGTAGCTCCTTCATACGCTCTAAATGGATTTCACAGTTCCCCATGGAGATATGAGGGAAGCCTAGGTAGGAGCCATGGGGGAGCACATCCAGAAAATCACAGCTTTGATTGCTGCGAATCCAAATAGCAAACACAGGTACACTCTGAGCGCCGGAGACAAGACTTGAATACAAGTTGGCGAATGTTCAGCTTGTCGACTAGGTCGGAGCAAATATGTTCTCACGCATGTAAAGATGGGCAGTTTAATTCTCCGAGGCGCCACAGAACCGGCCTCAAGAGCTCCTCCAAACTCCAAAACTTTCCACTCCATTCAAAAATAGCATTTGCTCACATCGAAGAACACCGTTCATTTCTGATTATGCCATCACTTCCAAGATGTGTGAATGGCTATGCTGACTGATGAAAAGAAAGGCTGCGTTAAAGCTATCAAGCATAATCATAATAAGGATATCACGCTTCGGTGTCAGCTCTTCACTTTAGCACTTAAACACTTGTGATATCTTCAATGAGAGGAAGGAGAAATCGCTAAAACACGAGGACCTCGATTCAGTGTTAATTCCATCCGCCTGGCATTGATTGGCTCCTCTCTCTGTCCCCCGTCACCCGCGGTGACCCCCGTTCAGCTTTAATTTCAAGTCTCGCTCTCTCCCCGGCCAGGAAATTAAAGCCAGCGCTCGCACTGCGGTCACATGTAATGGAGGACATTAGAACAGCTGCAATTACCATGATCCGTCGCTGTATAATAAGAATTGAATTAGATTACTCACTCACTTCACAAGTGCCATCTACGGTGAAGGAGAGAGACGGAGAGAGACGGAGAGAGAGAGATGACCACTCTCTGTTTGGCTCCCTGCTTCATTATTGGGAGCCAGCAAGCTGGAACAGGGAGAAAATCGAGGCAGTGGGATGGACTCGGTTAAACTACACTGAATCTATACTATCCACAATTTAATTTCTAAAAGTCCAGCAAGCCCATTAAAATGGAGAGAATGGAGACACTAACACACACGGCTGTGGACATGCATACACACTTGGATTAGGGAACACAGACCCCACCCTAATTAAAAACCGCTAGTGTGTATGGGTGTGTGTGTGTGTGTGTGTGTGTGTAATCTGCTACTTTCTAGCAACCAATTAAGTAGCAGCAGTGATGCAGCTTGGACGAGCCACAAGCTGAGGCTGCAGGCCTGCCTAGGACGAGTGGGGAGGGAGAGGTCGGGTCGCTGAGTGAGGGAGGGAGGCAGATATCAGAGGTCAAAGAGACATCCAAGGGCGGGTGGAGGAGAGCGAGTGGGGCGAGCGAATGTCAAGGGCTCCCATATGAACAGCACTCGCATTATACATACTGCTGCATATTTTATGCATATTTGTCGGTTTGCAGAATAATGTTTTGAGAGCATTCGCCGATCCGTATCTCATTCATCATGTATGTGTGAAAGATTGTCTGGAATGCCGTCATGTGAGTGCACAAACACAAAGTCCACAAACAAATACATAACTCAGCAAAAAAAGAAACGTCCTCTGACTTTCAACTGTTTTTACTTTCAGTAAACTTAATGTGTGTAAATATTTGTATGAACACTACAAGAGTCAACACCATAAGACATAAACAAAAATGTTTCACAGACATGTGACTAACAGAAATAGAATAATGTGTCCCTGAATGAAGGGAGGCTCAAAATCAAAAGTACCAGTCAGTATCTGGTGTGGCCACCAGCTGCTTGAAGTATCCTGTGCAGGTGTTGTTACACGTGGTCTTCCACTGCGAGGATGATCAGCTGTCCTTCCTGTCTCCCTGTAGCGCTGTCTTAGGCGTCTCACAGTGCGGACATGGCAATGTATTGCCCTGGCCACATCAGCAGTCCTCATGCCTCCCTGCAGCCTAATGCACGTTCACGCAGATGAGCAGGGACCCTGGGCATCTTTCTTTGGGTGTTTTTCACAGTCGGTAGACAAGTCTCTTTAGTGTCCTGTGTTTTTAGAACTGTGACCTTAAATGCCTACTCTCTGTAAGCTGTTAAGGTCTTAAGACCATTCCACAGGTGCATGTTAATTAATTGATTATGGTTAATTGAACATGCATGGAAAACATTGTTTAAACCCTTTACAATGAAGATCTGTAAAGTTATTTGGATTATTACAATATTATTGTTGAAATACACAGTCCTGAAAAAGGGACGTTTCTTTTTTTGCTGAGTTATTTCCCATAAATGTGCATTTTGGCAGCATTTCCATGGGGCCCGGACGTCTCTGTATGGTACCCCAGCTCGACACTGAGGATCACCTATGAGCACAATGTTTGCTATCATTTCTCTCAGTAGCAATAGCTGGTAGATATCGTTGGACATATTATGGAATGAAATTGATCTCAAAATGTCCAGTAATGTCTAGGACATGATCTACAAATAAAAAATAAGATGTACAGCAATATGTGCGTAAATGGAGGTATTCACAAATGCATGTTGCAATCGACAAACAAACCAAGTATTTTCAACCAATAAAACATTTTTTACAAATCCACACAAAATTGCAAAATTGTGACTTTATTGATATTTTTTTCAATAAAGAAGTGGTCTTTGCGTTTGGAGTTTTGAGGCTATTTTCAGTCTCAAGCTCCACACAGATCCACAAATGCATTCTGAGTTTAAATGCAATTAATTAATCAGACTCCTCTATCTGCACTACTAGCACTAATTGGACTACATTTTCTTTTTAATGTCTTTTTATATTTATCTTGTTTATTATAAATGTGTATATATATGTACAACGAGAGTTACGTGTAACCGGAGTCAAAGTCCATGTGAGTGTAAACACACAATGCCAATAAAGCTGATTCTGATTCTGAAAACTGGGACATATGGCTATTTGGTGAAATGGCATGCATTATTAGATATTTAATATGAAATGTTCATTATTATTCAGGTTGCAATGTTTGCATTCATAAAGCTGTTTTACATGTGTTTAAATTGTTTGGTATTTGTGTGTAGATTGGAGAACACCAATACAACACTTATGATTACCAGAGATGTGACACTGCTGCTTATTTGTTTTATTTGTCTGAATTAGTTTTGGTATTCATTAAATAAATGTCTATTCGTTCATTTTTTCACTTGTCTGGTCTACTTCCTGTTGCAGCCTTTGTGCCGGAGTGCAACACATGGGGGCTCGTCCTAGCTTGATTGACCAGGGTAAGATTTCCTGGTGAAGTTGGCTATGCTGGTTGTAGTTGGCTTGATGTGCAGAGATCAGCAGCAGCATAGTATGCGGGTGCACCCCACTTCCTGTCGTCAGTTACTGTGAGCAGCTGTAGTTTCCCTGAGTCATGTTTGTGTCACTGAGCTGTTTGATGATGTTGTGGTACAGAGTTTGGGTGGTCCTCAAAACATGAAATTGCTGGTGTTCTGTCCCTGTTGAGGTTATGAGCGTTGGGGTGCCTCCATGTTCAGGTGGTGAGCCTTTTATAGCCGGCACAAAGAAACAGGAAACAGACACCTAGTGGAAGGGAGGGGTCGTCACACACTCAGCTTGAATGATGAATCTAACACTCCATGAAACATAACTACACTTCCATGAGTTTGTCTCCCACCCCAGCAGCTGCACATAATGGGCTCTCTAAGTGGGAATAAAGCCTCCGTGTGTGTGTGACAGCATTCCTCTCTCCTCATGAGTCATTTGCCCTCTCCGGCACATTAGAATAACTGATGCACCCAACAAAGTTGTCAACCAATATTAATTGCTTAATTAAAAGGAATGTATTGTCTCTTTGAGTTTGCAGGCAGCTCAGTCTTTCCTTGGAGCTTTTAAACTCGATGGGAGATCAAGGTATGTGGACGTGCGTGAGAGATGGGGGGGTGGAGCGGACAGTGAGGGGTTCTTATTCTCATTGGTTTGTAAACCTAAAGAGTGCATGTGTAGATGGACAAAATGTTGACTGCATGCTACACAGAACAACGGCACACGTTGAAGTGATAATCAGTCGTGTTATGTGTTGTTGTTTTTTAGCTTCATCTTTCCTTCAAAGTAAGAGTTGCTGTTTTTTCACCGCACTTCCCTTCATCATTCACAGGGAATGTCAAGCAGCTGCTAAACGGGGCTAATTCTGTTGTTTGGATGTTGTTTGACCAGAAAATAATCTTCTGCAAAGTTAGCCACACGTCCATCTCCACTACAGGCATGTTTGGAGTGCAGGCTATCCGATGTCATTAAAGCACAATAAAAAAAGCATGATGTCATTAAAGTGGCTCTTTTCTTCTTCACCTTAAACAGACTATGGTACACAGAAATGCTATAGGGTCAGTGTCTAGCATCTTAAATGGAATGTAGCTTTATTTTCATCAGTGTTTCCGTTACCTTAATGAGCATATCCCTTCCTCATGTTGCGCCGCCATGTTTATTTGTAGTTCTCACAGGTCAGGCCTGCTAAGTTAACAAATGCTAGACCTGTTTTTATTAACTTTATCTATACATTTTCACTTGAAACTGTACTGGATAAAATGAGAAGATATTCAATTGTATTAATGTGCTATTCCACGATATATGTAAATTGTTATCAAGATATGAACAATGAAATAATGATATATATATATATATATAAACTGATCTGTTTGCAAAAATAAGTCTGTATAGACTATTTATAGAAGTCTATAGAAAATTAATCTACTTATCTCTTGATGTATTCCCTCAGTAAACATTGTAAACAGGAGTTTATGTCTCAATTTTAGTAAATGATGGTCATTTAGAGTCAAACAGACCATAAAACAGGGGATGCTTTAGGGAGGGGCTACAAGGTGATTAACAGGTTGCTACCACAGAACTGCCTCGTCTGTGAGTTGTCTGTGTTTTCATCTTACAATGTTAACCTTTTCACTGTGTGTTTTCATTTTAAACAAGTTCATTGCGTATATGGCATCTCTTTGTCCCTCCTATGCGGTCCAAATATGGTAACTTTAGTTCATTGGTTGCAGAAAAGACGATACAAGACCATGACGGTGCCAAAATCACCGAACTCAAAGCTTCAAACGTCGGTCCACAAACCAATGGATGACTAGTCACTTTTATACACAGTCTGTGGTTTGATGCAGAAGATACAAACAGTATGAGTGGTCCTTTCTGCCATCTCACTCAGTATATTTCTACATATACGTGTGTCTTTTAAGTAGGCCGTGAGGGTCCGATGTTCCCCACAACCCACCAGCCAAGACACACATAATGTATACACACCCTCCTGAGAGCAGATTAGAGGATTAACAGCCCATCTTCATAGCACATATTTCTTGCTTTTAGGCACCTTTTTGACTTCCTAATCCGCCAACCCAATCCAACACGATTGCAAGCATACATGCAAGAAAACATGTACATGGGACACTTTTTTTCCATGTGCGCCGAGCTAATCTAACAGTCTATTACCGGAGCCCTGCAACTAACCCTGCCCAGATGAAGCGTATCATGTTCACTGTCAGTGAGACTGTTGATTCCAAGGAAGTACACCTCAACATTGTGACATTTTACAGCTTTCAAATTTACCATGACTCAACACCTAAATCGTCTACAATGTCCCGGCGGATAAACTGCTCAAATACTGAACATTGTGTTCCATTGCGATTTAGGGAAAAAATACATATATGGCAACTTATGTTAATATCAGATAAACAGGTGCCCTGCATTTAATTTCCATATGCTAATGATGGATTAGTAGATTAACAACGCTGCCATGATGGATCTGCTGTGCTTCAGCTGCTCATGGTGCAGCAGATAAGGCTGTGAATCTAAGATAGCAACATGGATCACTGTGGAGAGGATAATAATTCAGAACCTCATCAAAACAGAGAATGATGGTGATTTGTCAGTGGCTCCTCCTGGATACAGTATTGTGATAACGGCTGACTAGCAGGACTAGAGGAAAACCAAAGGAAGTAGACCGGTTATTCTAAACCACTGAGCCGGGGACCACTGAGGGTCCTCAAAACGCCATCTAGTGGACTGCGGCTATATCTAAAAGTGCTCAAGAATTCACAGAAATAATAAGAAAAAAATGTCATATCAAAATGCATGTCATAATTACAGTTTTAGAAATGAAAAATTGATGTGGGAGACAATCGTGCGCCTGTAAATGCTCCAAAATGTATGAGAACATGACCCTGAACACATTAAATATAGATTCATAATGGCAGGGAGTGATGGCTGAGGGTAAGCAGAATTTATTTTGGTTGTTACAGCGGACAGCGGCACAACACTGAGCAAGCGTTTCATATAGATCTCCACTCATGTGTTCATTCATGGTTTTAAGCCCTAGCACACTAAATCAAGGGGCCCATCCTCTGTGAGAATAAAGCCATACATTCACCACGTTCAACAAGATGAATAGTCCTGGAACTGAGCCCAGGGTGACCAGTAACACCTGACAGAGCATTTAGTGAGTGTCACCACTACGAACCGCTCGTGGCCCATAAAGTTGTATTAAATTCTAACTAGCGTTCAGCTTAATTAGGATGTTGATAGAATTCTTGTATTACCATCCATCCATCCATTAATTTTCGTCCACGGTCGGGTTGTGGTGGGAGCATGTCCAGCAGCGCCTGAAGACTTGGAGTGGTTGCACCTATATCCCTGGCAGAGGCCACTAAGATAGTCAAAAAGCTCCTTGGTGGCAAGGCGCCGGGGGTGGATGAAATCCGCCCTGAGATGCTGAAGGCGCTGGACGTTGTTGGGCTGTCTTGGCTGACACGCCTCTTCAATGTGTCATGGGGGTGGGGAACAGTGCCCATGGACTGTCAGACCGGGGTGGTAGTTCCCATCTTCAAGAAGGGGGACCGGAGAGTGTGCTCGAACTATCGGGGTATCACACTACTCAGCCTCTTGGGAAAAGCTTATGCCAGGGTGCTGCAAGGGAAACTCAGACCGTTTGTCGAACCTCGGATTCAAGACGAACAGTGCGGGTTTTGTCCCGGCCGTGGAACAGTGGACCAGCTCTTTACCCTCGCAGGTGGTGATCAGTTGACAGCTCTGCTCCTCTCTTCACCCGAGTGTCCAAAACATACGGCCGCAGATCAGATGATACGATTACGAAGTCAATCATTGATCTCCGGCCTAAGGTGTGTTGGTACCAGGTACACTTATGAGCCACCTTATGCTCAAACATGGTGTTTGTTATTGACAAACCGTGGCTTGCACAGAAGTCCAATAACGAAACATTGCTCGGGTTCAGATCAGACAAGCCGTTCCTCCCAAACACCCCCCGCCGGTTTCTCTGTCATTGCCCACGTGAGCCTTGAAGTCTCCCAGGAGAACTATGGAGTCGGCAAGCGGCACCCTTTCCAGGACCCCTCCCACCGACTCCAAGAAGGCCGGATACTCCGTAATGCTGTTCGGTGCATAAGCACAAACAACAGTCAGAGCCTTACTCCCCGAAATCCGCAGGCGCAGGGAGGCGACCGTCTCATTCTCCGGGGAAAACTCCAACACGGCAGCGCTCAGCCGAGGACTCATGAGTATCCCCACTCCCGCCCGGCGCCTCTCAGCCTGGGCAACTCCAGAAAATAACAAAGTCCAAGTTTGGTTTGGTTCCAGAGCCAGCACTGTGCCAGCACTGTGCGTGGAGGTGAGCCCAAATATATCTAGCTGGTACCGCTCCACCTCCCGCACCAGCTCTGGCTCTTTCCCCGCTAGCGAGGTGAAATTCCACGTCCCTAGAGCGAGTCTATGCCACTATGCCACAGGGTGAATACCATGACCCCAAAACTGTGGTAGACATACATGACGTGCATGTACATTTGTTTAAGCACTGGTGTAGTAAATGAATAAACACCATTCATATTGAACTTGTATCATATGGGACCCTCTCATCTGTGTTTAGTCTACATAAGTGTAGTTTTTATATTTACTAAGGGTAAATTATGTTAAGGCCCTGTGTAACATCTGAAAATAAAAAGGGACAGAGAAATTCCTGGCAGGAATAAATATATTTAACCTCTGATAACCGATATGCCGAGTTGCAAGGCACTAATATTATCATATAACCTCTGTGTTCGGCAAGATATGGAAAGTAATTTTTCATGGAATTTTGACTTGACAAATTATGGACATGGCATGGTTTGCAGGGGATTAAGATCAAAGATAACATCTGTAATTATTACAAATTACTAGAGGTCCCCAGGTATTACTGATCCCAGGGCCTAACTTAAGAGGTATCGTGACCTTTGACGTCAGAGAAGGCCCAGACTTTATTTTTGAGTCAAACGCAGAAGACAACAAGTCATCACCCCTGGTCTTTGTTTTCTTTTATTCATATCCAGCCCATTGGAAGTGTTTTCATCAAATGAAAAGAATGCAACTACTGCTGCATGGAGATTTGCTTCCTGCTGCCAGTACTTGAATTAGACAGCATAGACTGTTTTTATTCATCCAAAAACAATATGTTTAGCTAGCAAATGTAAGTGGTGCATGTTGAATGTAAGTCAAATGAGATGTCTGAATTGACACATCCCACATCCACCCTACAGACAAAAAACACAGACTCACAAGACTGCAAGTATCATTTTTAAATGGATTCTGTTATTTAATTACTGTAGGGATGTATTAGTGGTGCGTGTACGTGTGAGAACTTCTGTTCTGAATGACCTGGAGACCCACTCCAAAACTCCATTTGGGTTACGAAAATGCACATATATTTTTGATGACATCAGACGTTAAAAGGGCCTAAAGGCAAAATGTCATCCGAGGGCAGAGAATTGAACAGCTGAGAATCATCTGTATATGAATGATGTAATACACTATACCTTTAATGTGTTAATGCTCTGGCTTGGCAGCATTATGAAGGAAGGCCAAAGAATTGATCTTTGTGGACCTCATGAGAACGTCAGTCCATCATTGGGGTTGGAGGAAAACCAGGGAGGAACAGGACCTGATAGACCAACTGAATCTTGAACCCTCTTGTTTAAATATCCTGATGTACAGGATCAAAGGCAGCTGTGAGATCAAGCAAAACAACAGTCAAAATTATTTTTGACTAATTGTTAATCTTAAAGCCATTGATTGTGTCTGATATGGGCTGTTTTATTCAACTAATGATAACTGATGTCATTGAAAATAATATTATACACTTCTCTTGATGGAATCCATTTTATACATAACATGAAATTCCTTATAAAGTATTACAATAGTAAGGTCTGATAATGATTGTAATTCCCTCAATGCTGAGGGACAAAGAAAGGAGATGAAATTGCATCAGTAAGTAAAGACTCTCCCTCTTTTTACAAACATCCCATTATGTTTAGGGGTTAAGTCATCCGGCACCTTCTAAGTCTGACCGGCGAATGACTTGCAGAACAATTAGATTCTAGTTCTCTGGATGTGGGGTGATCACGCGAGATCGGGGTATCGCATATCCCACAAAAATCCATTGTGTAGGCTTTAGGTAATGCTTTTCAGAGAGGCAGAGAGGAGTTGCTTGGTTCTAAACTACAATGAAGAGGTCATCGTTGCTGCTATAGCATCAGTTCTTAAGAACTGGAGAGTATTTCTACATTGAAAGAAAAGAAGAGAACAACACTGAAGGCTTTTCTAGATGGAAAACATGTTTTCTCTCTTCTCCTGACTGGCTTTGGTAAGTTTGACAGACAGATGGCTCATCCAATCTCCTGACACTTTACCTGCCCTTTTCAGAACGGTTTCTAAAGACGGTTTCTCAGATGCTTCTGCGTCACAAATCTGGTGGCTCAGGTTACGTTCCCCCATCTGCTACATCCCATTTTTACTCCTGGTGTTGAATATCATTGGAGGTTCAAATATTTTATTCAGAGTTTAGTATCTAAATAGTAACCAGAAATTACTCAAATATAAAGTGTATTTCCTTCAGTGGCCTACATTGGAAAGCAGCTCATAGTGCATAGGAGCAGATTGGTTTTCAGCAATGGACTCAATATTCCATATAGACTTCGGAAATTGTTACAAAAGCACATAAAAAGTTTCTCCGCGGCAAAAACAAGACTTTTGTGATTTGTTATTTGCATTTTTGCTGACTCCAGACATGTGTGTTATTTCCACTCCATCTCACATTCACAGTCGCCATGAAGTCGTAGCTCTGTCCCATAAGGGCTTTTTCACACTTCAATGCAAATTTGCCCGTAAACACTTTGATTGATAAAAAGAAGAAGAAAAAAAAGAAAAACGCACGGGAGGGTGTAGCTGCACAGAGTGGGTAATTTAGCTGTCAATGATTTGATTGAACTGGAACGCCATCCTGTTTAAATGTGCTCTCTGTTTACTCAAATGCCTGTCAGAGCTAATGTGGTTTTGTGAGTCATTCATGCCGTCTCCACCACATACAACGAGAAATGATTAAATGTAATAGTCTTCGGAAAAGGTTAGGCTGCAGTTATTAGAGTTTTTTTTGGTGGAAGTCGAAGCGTATTCTAAATCCCTGTCTAATTTTAACCTTTTTCATTTCGGGTGTAGCTAAGCAACCTGCCACGCATTGCCTCTGACCTTCAACTGAACCCATTGCTTAAATAATCTTTTACTTTTTTTTGCGTGTTTTCACAAGTGTGTTTAGTAATAGACGAAAAAAAAAAGAATCATATGCATATTTCTCACTTTTACTGCTTTCTCCCGCGCCCTCTCTGTTGGCTGACAGACCCTATATTGCCTCTGCTCCATTTCTCTGTGTAGAGAGTTGTTAATAACAACCTTGCATCTGACAGTGTGGCACGCGCGCACACACACACACACGCAGGGTCACCACTGCTGCCAATTGCCATGTTACGCACCATAAACATTTGATTATTTCATTTATAGTCAGAGCTGGAGAGTACACGTACGCAGTCGTGCAGAACACACACACACCGGATGGAAATACACACGAGACATGCGCGACTGTGTTAATATACACTGTGACACAACCTTGCACACATAATCACACCGTTTCTCTCACACACACACAAACACACCCAATCGGGCCACTGAGCGTACTTCTTAGTCAGATGAGGAAAATCAAAAACCCAAAGCTGACAGCAAAAACCAACCTACGTGTTGCTGTAATATCACTTTTACACCGCATTTAGAGCACTTCAAGGAGGCCGAAATAAGATGGAAAGACTCATCTATCCTCATGCAAACACACACACATTCAGACACACATTAAATGGGGACAGCATCTTTAGTGTGTTTTCATCGGTACCCACTGAGTGAAATGTTTTGAAGAGCCACTGCATGAGCTACTTCTCCAGGTATTACGCTCAGTAGATTTTGGAGAAACCGACCGAACTACCAACGCAGAGTACTGTACTGCAGTGGACGATGTACTGCAGTGGACGATGTACTGCTGTGGACGATGTACTGCTGTGGACGATGTACTGCTGTGGACGATGTACTGCTGTGGACGATGTACTGCTGTGGACGATGTACTGCTGTGGACGATGTACTGCTGTGGACGATGTACTGCTGTGGACGATGTACTGCTGTGGACGATGTACTGCTGTGGACGATGTACTGCTTTTGACGGGGCTCTGGCAGACAAAATGTAATTTAGAGCCTTCAAAAATCCAAATCAGTTGAAGGGTACACTATATTTACAATATTTTCAGCTAATTATCTTGTCATGAGGCAGCTTTACAGCCTATGTTTCAGACAGCGAAGTAAAACCGTTGTATCCATCTGTGCTCACACCATGGACACCAAAGACAATGTGGCCTCACAGAACACAGGGGATGCCTCAGCCGGCTAGTTTGTTTGTGTTTTGTTGTTCTGGGTGGTAGCATTGGTGGCAGCAGAGATGGCTACACCGGCATAATTTCCTCGTCGGAAAGGGCAGTCTGGCGTGTGAAAATATTCTAAATATAGTGTGCACTTAAAACTGATGTACATTTCTTTGCTTCTGTGCAGTAACTCCTGTCTGCTTCTACAAACATGTTGCCGTGCCGATCGGCATCTGTAGGCAACCTGCTAAAACTCGTATATTAGCTCACGAGAAAGTGACCTTTCATCGTTCAAATCCAGGAACATGAACAGCTTAGTTAGGTTTAGGAAATGATTCCGACATAAAACACTGTGGTCCTGGTCAAAATAACTCATCAGCGGCGTTACTAAAGAATGTCAGTCATGTGACAAATAAGTTCACGTTGACGTCTCGTTTCAAACGGGGCCCGAGCATCGGCTTCCTGGCTGAAGGGCCACGTTGTTTGTACCCTTCACTTCCCTTTCTCGCCCTCTCTGTGTGGGTGTTCGCAGTCTTTATACCTTCTGCTTGGTGATTATGTGGATTACATAATAATTGATTTCTGGGTATGTCTATGTGTGACAGCTCATTTACTTTAGTCGGTATAACTAGGAACGCCGCAGAGAAGAGCCTTGTAAAAGAACAAATTGGAAATGACAAAAACTGAAAAGCAAACAGCAAAGGTGTTAAAATAGTGTCCACCTCCCTGCAAACACACACACACACACACACACATATATACAAAGACATATGCACAGAAATTACAGTTCACATGTCTCTAAAACAAATAGATCTAAAGTCACACACAGAGGATCGGGTTCATGCACTCGATCTCTATCATATATATACAGTATATATATATATATATGTATACAGTACTGTGCAAACGTTTTAGGCCGGTGTGAAAAAATGCTGTAAACTAAGAATGCTTTCAAAAATAGAAGTGCTAACAGTTTATTTTCATCTATTGATTTAGATTTTTCTTTTGCTCGCTCACTTTGCATTTTGTTAATTGATGAAAATAAACTGTTAGCACTTCTATTTTTGAAGCATTCTTAGTTTACAGCATTTTTTCACACCTGCCTAAAACTTTTGCACAGTACTGTATATATAATGATTAACAAACAATGACATTGTCACTTGAATAGAACGCCGCCTGCTGGATCCCCGCTGCAGTCGGTCCTAAAGCCAGTGGCACGTGTACGGCTGCTGTTGTGGAGGATTTGTACCAAAGTCCTCCAATTGACAGCAGCCCACTGTTCCAGGGAATGTTGAGGAGGGGTGAAATGCAGATGTCAGGTTTTGTACGTGTACTTATGTGATAATTGTAATAAAGTTTAAGTTTGTATGTAGTTTTAAATCGGCCCTGAACCTCCCAAGGCCAATGCTGACAGAGTCGACCGGTTGGGACAAATCTTTGTCATGACATTTTTAATGGCATTATGAAAAAGAATGCCCTCTAATCGGTCACTGAGCACCCACTTGCTTTTCACGGTTTTATATTATTGTACATTCATATTTTTGGGTTTCAGAATGTTGGTTGGACAAAATAAGAAGATCTGAAGATTCTGCCTCTGCCTCTGGGATGATACAATGTGCAACGTTACCATAGTCTACAATAATCAGTAAATAGAACAATAGTAAACAGAAAATAAAAAGCAGGAACATGATCAAATGTGAAGATACTCAACACTAAATGTATTCAGAGCCGATGAGCCTTCAGCTGTCCTGTCCTTGACCCGACGCTTCACTGACAGGGTGGTGGGTGCACATTTTTCTGTGTTCATTAATGGCACGATTACTGTTTAGCATTTAGATACAGTATGGGACATTTCCCCTGGGCTCCCTTAGGTGCTGCTCTGGCAGGTCGAGGGGCTTCGAGCTAATGCGTCCTGATTGGACAACGGGGCCGCAGCTCCGACACACAACAGCAACCCAGCGGCGCCACAGACCTTGAGCCTGACGGATGGCAGCGGGGGCCGGGTGATGGAACGTTAAAGGCTGTGTGAGGCTGTACTTGAATGGCCTGCCGGTCATCAAATGCCGTATACATTTAGTCACAGTCGTGCAGTCGGTAATTCTCTGTGCGTATGCAGTTTCTTTCTTTCTTTTCTTTCTTTCTTTCTTTCTTTCTTTCTTTCTTTCTTTCTTTCTTTCTTTCTTTCTTTCTTTCCTTTTTCTTTCTTCCTTCCTTTCTTTTCATTCTTTCTTTCTTTCTTCTTTTCATTCTGACTTCACTCTCAACATTTTGACTGTTACATATGCACCCCAACACCATGTGAAAACCTTCTTTGCAATAAACCTGCTTCCGATTCGTTTCGTATGTACAGGTGTCATTTTTATTTTCCAACATCATTAATTTACCCACATTATACTTGTATATTAATAATAATAAATAATAACATACACATGTAACATTTAAAATAAAATGGTGCACAATAAAGCAAGGACGTGTGATGGTACAGCACCGACACAGAACAAAGCCACCCAATAAAATGTCACCTCTAAGCAGCCCGCCGTCATAAGCAGGCACCCACAAGCACACACAGGAAGAGAGAGAGAAGATTGAAATGGAGACAAAACTTGAAATGGTTAAATTGAATGGACTTTTTATGGCACTGATATTGCTCCATTCCATCTCTCCTCCCCCATTCCACCACCATCTCTGCTCTCTTTTCCTATATAAGAGGGGTCAGCTGTCCTTTCCCATAGCTGTCAACTCTCAGGCCCCTTACAGCATTCTGACGACCCCCTGTACTCCTTCCTCTACACTCTCCGTCTCTCTCTGTGTGTCTCTCGCTTGGCTGTCAGATGCACGGTGGGTGATTGGAGGTGAGCCAGTGGAAGGGTGGAGAAGAAGAAGAACAAGAAGAAAAAAAAGAATAGAGGCGGAGGAGAATGATCTAAGGAGATGGAGATGGAGAGAGGAAGAAAGGAGAACAGTGGATGAGGGCTGAGACCGGATCATCCTTTATGGACAATGACAGGCTGGGCTAAATAACTACCCAGTGTATTAAACTGAGAGGAGAGGGGGGATACAGGAGTGAAGCAGGGGAGATAGACAGAATAAGAACGATCTGCAGGCAAAAACTGAAAATATGAATTGATCTGTTTTTTAGTCTCCTCCTGTACAACTGTTTAGTGACTTTCTCCGTCTCTGAGGATTTAAGGTCTTTCCTATCCTGTCAGAGGGGATGTGTCCTTTTCCCAACTGGTGGCCATAGCCCACTATTGACGGGACCAAGGGGCCATCAATGGCATGGCACAAAGGCCAATCATTTAACGTTACAGGAGCGCTGCAATATGCCACTGACATGGCCTGTGAGGCTGGAGACAGCCATGGATCAACACTGACACGCGTGAAGCCTCCAGCCGGTCCGTCACCTGTCAGTGAGCAGAGCACAAGAGCACCGATTCCTGCTGTCTTTACTAGCTAACCGGTTGCATACTAGTTCAGAAACAAGGGTGTGATGGGGGCTGCTCGTCCATGCAAATTTTGATCCATATTTAGCTGCCGACTATTTAACGCGATTACTTGTAGAATTCGCGTGGTGACCAAGGCGGGTCCGTGTTTCAATAGTGACCGGAGGTTATTTTGTAGTAATAGATTGATACTGCTGATAGTAGATAAGTGAGGGTTTATTCAATTTGATTTATGTTGTTGTATAAGATAAGATAAGATAAGATAATCCTTTATTAGTCCCGCAGTGGGGAAATTACAGGATTACAGCAGCATTGCTCAGTACGTAAAGATAAAAAATCAAGTAGTATAGATAAACAGTAATAAATAGGGATGCAACGATACCATTTTTTACAAACCGATACGAGTACGAGTATTTTTATTTGTGTACTTGCCGATACCGAGTACCGATACCGATACTTCTTAGATTTGGTCTCCATGAAAGTGCAATTAATTTGGAGGCAGATTTTATTTTATCCTCTGCAGATTATGTCAAGCCTATAGTACAAAATTAACAGAAGGCTATCCCAAGCTTTAAACTTCTTGTGGAAGTCCCTCTAATGTCGGACCATAAAACGCCCCGTGTCCGGGTTCATAATGTAAGCGATAATATTAGGGATCGAGCAATTATATAGGAAGCTGTGTTCCAAGTTATGTTTCCGGTGCTTTTATTGTGGAGGGAGAAACGGAAAGGAAAAGAGGAGTGGAATTGTGGGATATACGTGTGTGAAGGAGATAAAAAAGTGGTTCAAGTTACCCTGGAGCGTGTTTTAATTTTATTAGAATTACAAATATAGACACACAACAGACACTCGGCTACAATAATATCATCCGTAGCCGCACAACAGCGTCTGAATGAGGCCGCTGCCAGCGCTACTTCTGGCGGACCAGCAACAGTTTGATTCAAACCGGCGGGACGGCAGTCATTTTTTACTGTGTGAACGCGACGCACATTACTCTACACACCTTGCTGCAAGAGCCGCAAGAGAGCGACGAAAGAGCCGTATGCGGCTCTGGATCACGGGTTGCCGACCCCTGCCCTAGACGTTGAAGTCAGGTAGGACAACAAATCTTTTTCTCCACAAAGCGCGACCAGTTTGTTGTAGCGAAATACTGTTGAGTGGTATCGGTTCTTGGTATCGAAAATTGAAATCGATACGAGTACGAGTATTTTAACGCAGTATCGACCGGTATCGGTGCATCCCTAGTAATAAACATAATAAAATAAACAGTAGAGAAGAAATTGAATGTACAGTAGAATCTTGAATATACAAATTACAAAATATTACAAAATATTGCACCAGAATGGATTAAAGTGACCAGAATATTGAATATACAAATTACAAAATATTACAAAAAATTGCACCAGAATGGATTAAAGTGACCAGAGTGATAAAAAGTGTTCGAGTATTGAGGGTCCAGAATGTTTGTGGGCTACTGGGAGGTCAGCTTGTTGTGCAGCCTGACAGCAGCAGGGAGGAAGGACTTGCGGTACCTCTCCTTCACACACCGGGGGTGAATCAGCCGGTGGCTGAAGGAGCTGTGCAGAGCTGCCAGGGTGTATGGTGTTGTCCTTCACAATTTGACCTGATCTAATGTGTGCTATGTCCTTGCATTGGTATGCTGATCATCGGGTCACTGCTGGCTCAAAAGAGCAGATTTTTCCACAGTACACATAAAGAGAGAGAGGTACCTAACCATGGTGATGGTACATTGTATCAATGGACTTTTCAGCCTCGAAATGTGTGAGGGACAAAACCATGCTAAAGGAATATATTAATGGTTTCCCCTTGAGGAGGTTCATGGTAAAGTGCTTTCTACCATTTCTTTCAGACCGGACCAAATCCACATTTTGATAAGATAATAAATACTGTATATATGGCCATTCAATCATGTTAAAGTTGTATTCAACCTCCAGTGATATTGCAATCATTACCAGCTACGAATCCCACCTGTTCCAGATTCACTACAGATGGAATAACTTCCTCACGACAGAAAGCAAACCCTTTAAAATCATTATTTAGAAGAATTAAAGGTTGGTAAATGCTCATTAACTGGTTTTAACGAGACATATTGTGGAAGTACCCATTTGTGAGCATTGACTGATTTTCTATCATCTCATTGTACATTTTAACGAGCAGTGGAGACAACGCATCCAGAAAGCATTTATAGGATTCAGTAGTGAAGCTGTTGCCAGGAGTCTTCCGCGATGAAAGAGAATGTACAGCTCACTCTATTTCGTTAGCTGTAATAGGAGCCTCCGTCTCATCTTTCTAAAATATATTTAATACAGGAAGCGGAAAATTCTTCAAGAAGTGATCCAGGCTGTGGTCTTGTATTTTGCACTCTTTGCACAGCTTGATATAAATTGGAAGAAATCTTTGACTTGATGGTTAAATAACATATGATAAGCTATGAGTCTCTCATAGCTGGAATTGGAATTGACCCTTTGCTCTCCAACTGTTGAAACTGAAGAGCAAGTATCTTTCCTGCTTTGTCCCCACAGTCAAAATGTTTTGGATATGAGTTGATAAAGGGAAAAAATAACTGTCTTGTGTGATAGTGCCAGCAAGTCATGCCCTTAATGTGAGTAGAGCTTTCTGAAGTAACTGATTTTTAGGATCCTGAATATGTTGTAATTCCTCTGTTTTCTTTTCAATAGCTTCCCTGCGCTCGGCTTGGATAATTACTAAATATCCAACCTTGGCAGGTTGCCTTAAAAGCTTCCCAGTTTGAATAGAGGAAACATCTCTGTTTGTAATGCTTCTATTTTATAAGAGAGATAAGCGTAACATCTTTTAACATTGAATTATTGAATCTCCATTGTTTCATTTTATTTTGGTTAGAATTAACCAAAAAGTAGCTGGGGGGATGGGGGAATGGGGGGGGGGGGGGGGGCATAATCCAACACTACTATACTATGTTACACATTGATTGCATTTTCAAAAAGAGAGTTGGATATTAAAAGGTAGTCGAATCTAGAATAGGAGACTTTAATCTGAAATAGAATGTATGTTCACAGGGGTAAAGAATCAGTGACCACTATACATCAGCCAATGCCAGTGAGTCTAACAAGTCTTTCAGGGACTTGATAGTGGTCTGTCTATTGGAATGGTGGCATGGTAGCGGCGGATGTCTATTGGGGCATCTTGGACTAGATTAAAAGGTGGACATGTACAGCATAAACTAAAGACAGAACAACATACCCCACGGCAAATGGCAGAGACAAAACGTGAAAAAAATGCTGAGATGGAGGGGCCCTCATCTCCAATCCGGCATACTAGGGTAGCGCAGATTTGCTACAAAATCTAGAATATGGGAGGATTTGGTTAGATAAGCCAGGTCTCCTGCTTCAGCACAGTCCTTCCCCCCACGGAGTCTGCTATTATTTCTTCTTCCTCGGCTCTCTTTGGACAGTTGTTTTACTGTC
The DNA here is from genome assembly GCA_023566465.1 of Cottus gobio. Classification (NCBI taxonomy): domain Eukaryota; kingdom Metazoa; phylum Chordata; class Actinopteri; order Perciformes; family Cottidae; genus Cottus; species Cottus gobio. Next base: position 17,842,743 of record CM042235.1, read on the forward strand.
ACACCGTCAGTAGTGACCATGTCTTCGAGGACACGTATGCATTTCTCTGAATTTATTCTCAGATGCGTTTTCGATATCATGTATCTCGGAGCACAGAGGCTGAGCCCAGCGCTGCCTTCCTTCTGCTGAAAAAACCTACTTCTAAATGAGTTCATCGTGCAAGAAAACTCCCGGTCTCTATTCTTCAGTGACTTTGCCTTCTGGTTTGACATTCTTGGGTAGACATTACTTCGTGCCGACTTCAGCAAGCCGTGACCAAATTATTTTGAGCACTCTTCGGTCTGATGAGTAAGCACGTCATGTTCACCTGTTGTGTAAAGTGATTGAAGTTGAAATTTGATTAATTGCACAGCTCGAGATGTGATTGCTGTTTATTTCACGCCTGCTGCCAACTGTGTTGTTTGGCCAACCAAGCAGAATGCACAGTACAGGGTTACTGATGGTGCAATGGGGCTTTTTCCAAATCAGGACAAGGGTCCCCTTACCTGATAAGTATCAACCTCCCAGGTTGCGAGTGTTCAAAGAGCAGCTCTTGGAAGTCTCTTGAATACGGATATATTGTCACCCTGTCTCACTGTGACTGAACACACAACCGCTAAAAGCTCCATAGTGTCACTGCCCATGGTGCTAAAGAGGATGCAAAATTAATTTCTAAGAAACTTATAGGAACGTGTGTAAGATTTAGTGGCATCTAGTGATTTGTTGCAGATTGCCACCTACTACTACCTACTGTCCATTACAGTGAGAGGAAAAGGTGCAATTGGGGTGAGTATGGCTGAGTAGTCCGCTGGGAAGTTCCCTGTGCATGCAGGTAGCCAACATGGCCATTCCAGGGGTCTATTTTTCTGTGTGCGTAATTTTAAATTGTTCTGGAGGTGTAAGATGCATCGAGATGTGGATAAGGACGATTATTTATCATTGACTTTGGTTTTCTTTAGCTTCTCTTCTCTCCTCTGATCTGTCTTTCATCCTTGGTGGAGGTTACGCAGATCCTGTGTGTGTGTGGAGCGGAGAGACGGGATTCGGAGAGACGGGATTCGGAGAGACGGGATTCAGACACTACCAATGCAAGCTGCTCTGTTTCAACCGCATTGGACAAGCAGGCTGAAATTCAACTGTGGAGGTTAGATTTAGTGACTAAAACAAATTACGAATAGCGTAGCTGTGAGTAGGAAAAAGTCTAATGACCACATTTATTGAAAAAATGGCCACTTGAAATATACTGTGTTTTTCCTTTAACTATGGTCTTAGACGGCTTTCTAAATACAATGTCAATAGAAGCTTACATTCTAAGTTGCTTATGTTTATTGAGGCTGGTTTCCTCACGCAGAACCCTGAAAGAGGCTGGCATATAGATACATGTGTAGCACTAACACAACTGCAAAGCCTTGATCATACAAGGAAACATCAAATGAACCAAACAAGCAGTGTCCATGATCTCCCATTAAACATATCTACTGATCTCCTTCTGCTAAAGAAACCCTGGAGAAACTCTATAGAAACAAGACTGCATCATTCCCAAAGTTGGAGATACAAGCCTTTCACCCCGTCTCCATCTCTGCTCCAACTCATTCTCTCTCTCTGTGGACTAGTGATGTCAGTGTGTCTGGCTCACCCTAAGCCCCACGCCTGGCTCTCTCTCTCTCTCTCTCCTACAGCCCAGATCCCAACCACCCCCTCTCGTCCTCTCCTTGTCACCGCCTGGTGCCAACCCCTTTTCACCAGCTAATACCACTTCACCCTTTTTTACCATCCTCCTCCTCCCACCCCGAGGACTCGCATTCAATCGCGCTATCTTCCCGCAGCAGGCCTGTCAAATACTCCACCATCGAGCGAGGCAAATCGGCCTGGAGAGGGTGGAGGGGAGGGGAGGGGGAAGGAGGGAGGTTGAGGCTGACCACGGTGAGAAAGAAAGAGACATGGATGGGAAAAATGGGGAGGGGTGGGTGATGCTGGAGGAAGTAGGGGTGGGGGGGAGGAAATGGTAAGAGTGAAAAAACAGAAACAGGGGGAGTATGTGGACAAGACAACAGTGAGAACAAGGTGAAAGAATTCAAGGGAAGAAAGGATGAGACTGAAGGCATGATGAATGAGTGGATGGACGGAGAGGTGGAGGGTGAACGAATAGAGGGAGAGCTGGAACCAAGAGGGGGTGGCAAGGAGAGAGGAAGAGGTGACAATTGATGAGAATTCATATATCACTGGTCCAAGAAGGGTCCCTTCCTCCCCTCCACCTTCATACCCACTACCCTCCACCTCATGGCTTGTCACCCTACCTGGTTTGGGTGAATATAAGCTGTCTGTTGTATGCCGCAGTCTAAGTCTGAACTACCGAGGCACTTTCTCTCTGTTCATCATCTACAACGTGTGACCTGCTGTGACCGAAATAAATTTGTCATACAATGAACACAATCTCAGTCATGAATAACAGCAGTGGAATAAGCTGAGAACAAAAAAATACATCTGAGGTGATTTATAGTCCAATGGGTCACTCAGGCACTCGTGGTTCGAAGCTGTGGTATAAGTGGCATTGATGTATCATATGAGGCTGTGTACGGTTTAGAGCAACTCACAGTGAAAAGAAAAGAAAAGCACATTTACTCCCGCACTGCAACTGCAAGCTTTAAATTATGACAGAATTTTACCTCATAGTAAAGAATTATGCTCGTCTCAAATAAAAAAAATCATCCAGCTGATCAGAAAGAGGACGACAGGTCGACACCTATAGGAATCTAGTACGATTAAGGGGGAACACCACCTGAAATAAGAAGTCCAATATGTTAAGTTCAGTCAATGACAGTGAACATGAGCTACTCTCTATCTCTCAAGACCAGTAAGTCAAGTATAACGTGTAGAAGAGCTCCATAGACAATGAATGGGAGACCCACAGCATGTCTGTTTCCTGTTTTTATTCTGTCCTAGTGTTGTGAAACAGAAAATGTAGCATATACTCAGAAGCTCCCCTGGTGCTCTCAGGGTCATCTACAACATCTCTCCCAATTCATCATAACATGTATAAATTTGTAAAATGGGTGTAGTTCCCCTTGAAGTTAAGAAGGTGTTAAGTTAACTTACTTTTCCAATCATGTTGCATCTGTTCTTCTTGTCATCATTCATTTATCTTCATAATCAGCTGCATACGTTATGGACAAATAGGATATATTCTACATATAAACCTTCAGTTCAACAGAGTTAATCTTTAGCTTCTTGTAACTGAGTACTACACTGTGCCACACACTCATTTAGATCCAATTCCATATGTAATACCTTAACGTATGTTGACAGTACAACAACAGTTGGTGTACATAAAATGTATATAATTTTCTGTGCCAACAGGAATATACAAATGTATAGTCTGTAAACAATGATCAAGTATAATTTGGCTACAAAGATACAGCAAGAAAACAATAGCTCATCAAGCTCTGCATTAACCAGCAAAGATGTAAAATGCAAGTTAAACAAAGTGACAGTGAATTTGTATTGATCCAATATTTAGTGACCAGATAGAGAGAAACTTAGCATGTAACATGAGTGTATTATCTTCACCAACGCTTTAACAATTGTCACTTTGAGCGACGCGTTCCAGTAACCGGAGACATGGTGCTCTGGAACGATCATGATCCTGTTGGAATTCTGTGGAACTTGAGGCCGCTGTTAGAATCAATTCTGATGATTAAACATGAGACAACCAGACATTGTGATGCTGCTGTTTAAATTCAATTGCTCGGCTGTAAAAAAGTCCATATACAGTTTTGCAAGGCTGACATAGAAACGAAGCGCAACACGTCGTACTGTAAGAACGTGTCCGGCTGAGGGGAAGACAATTGGCGGCACAATATGCAAAAAGGGCTGAGAGGTCGACAGAATGCCGGTAGCTAGCCGACTACGTCTCCACGTTCCTCTACATCACAAGTCAGATACTGTCAAAAGGCTCTTGGTTAGCGGCGCCGGCAGCCGTAAACTATACATATGTATGTACATATTTTTGTTTTTTCTTGCATATATATTATTGTAACTGCCTAACTGTTCTTATGATGATGATGATGCTATATTAGGGAATCCATTGCTTTTGCGCTTAAAGACCATGTTCATTTGTTGTTATAGCCTTATGCACGTACATCCTGAAGCTGAAGCCACAGCAGTAAAAATGTAGCTTTTGAAAAGCTAAACACCAACAAATATGGATTCTAGCAGAATGTTTGATGAGATAAAAACATAAAGATGACCCATTTTGTTCAATACATTCTGATTTTACAAAGCTCTGGAGTAGTAATATTTGGATCACACAGTCAGAAGAAATCCAAAGCATCCACCAATTCTACAAATAGTATGATACTAATAATGTTGGTGTAGCCTCATCTTTATCTGCAACTGTGCGGGGATACTAGCTTTACACACAATTAATAGACATGCATGTTGAGTTATGTGTTGGATTGTATATGAATTATTGTCCGCTTAAATGTTTTTACTGTGGTCCCTTGGTGGAATAGATCATAATAAAAATAAAAAACAACTTAAGCTATTCGGTACAGCCGTACGTATTTTCTTATATTGATGATTTTCTTATTCTGTGTAGCACTATTTCTTGCTCTCTATTAAGGGGGCAGCGGAATAAATGTTGCTGTGGCATATTGAGGAGGGAAGGCCTCCAGAACGTCTGTAGCCTCGGGGACTGAAGTAATATCAAGGCAGGCTACGTTGTAGCCTATTATTTAGATAGTTGTTGCTGTTTTCAGGCCTTTGAAATGAGTGCGGCAGGCTCATTTTATTTGAGGTTAAGTTGTGTTGTATTTGTAACATTAGTGTAAAAAAAACATGCCGGTTCTTTTGCGTACTTTGGAATCACTTTCAGATATAGTTAGCATAAAACTGACTTTTGGACAAAATGCTTGCAGCACACGTAAGGATCCCACAGTGTTCTGCTTCTTCCTGCTGATGCATGATTTGGGACTTCTTTCTTTACCCGGTTGCTAGTGTATCGCACTACACATAAGTGACATGGAGGCACCTTCACACAAATCAATGTCAATGGATGGTTTTCCCCACCGGTGTTGCAGATTCTTAATTGCGCTCTGTCTCTATGATACATGTGCCAACAGAGGTCAGCTGACCTTAAAACACAACTTCTTTCCAAAACCTAAAAAATATCAATAAATGTGTTTTTTAAATGTTTTTTCTATATATATTCTATATATATATATAGAATATAAGTCAGGGGTGACTGTGGGTCAGTAGTTAGCAGGTCCGTCAGAGGATCGGTGGTTCAATCCCCGGCTCCGCTAGTCCATGTCGTTGTGTCCTTGAGCAAGACTCTTAACCCTCATTGCTCACCGTTGCTGTGTCTACTGTATATCATGTAAGTCGCTTTGGATTAGAGCGGCAGCTAAATGAAATGTAATATATATATTGCTCTGTTAACGTTTTCATTTGTTTGTTGAGTACATCATTACAACACTCGACATCTTGTTATCTTAAAGTGTTTTTCCTTCCTGAATGTAGAGTACAGCACTACTACAGACTCAGTATGCGAATGCAACTGGGGCAGAGCTTTACACATTTTCCAAGTAGGCAGCAAAAAAACATATAAGCAAACTGAGAATCACAGCTAAGAGGCTTATAACAGTCAAAGGGTTGTCAGCCATGCCCATGAAGTGAGCTTTGATATATTCTCAATATGCCAATAATCATTGCTTAGTTATTTAATTGTAAAGTAGCCATTGCTCAGTGGAAATGCTCTCTGGGTCTTTACTTGACTTTTAGGCACCGATGGAAGACAGATAACTGTCTACATGTCGACAACAAACACCTTTCCCTGTTTCTGTTGCTAACCGCTGCAATCTCTACTATAATACCCATCATGTTTTCTGTGTCAAACAATGACTAATTAATGTCTTCAAACATTGTTTTATGGAGCACATATTCCGTATTCCATCACCCCCACATAAAATGTCATCCTGTACAATCTTAAATGTTCCGTAACCATTGAAAGCGCTGAATAAAAGCATTGTTACGCACGCTCTTTTCTCCATCTTTGCTTCGTAGTGTCAGACTGCACATTCACAATATGCCAACAGTTAAGTGAATCTCAGGAGTGTGTGTGCCACTGTTTTGCACAACCGTGTGTTTCCTTTTCCTCTCCATTTTGCAACAGCACAGGGAGTGTGAGATGTAGATAATGAATATGGTGGAGATTCCTGTACCACAGCTACAACTTAAAAGGTTTTGAAAGTTGCTTTAAGCTAAATTGATGTGCAAAATCCTTGAAGCCATCTGCTTCATCGGCATACATCCTCATCACAGTTTTCATCCTTCCTAATTGAGGAACAGCAGACTACATGACCAAAGACACACGTCTCCTTGACAGATTTCTCTGTTTGTCAGATCGGAAAATTGGAAAAGAGGTATTCCAGAATGTCAAGTTCCACAGATATTACAGCCCCATTACGTGGAGGTCAACCAGCAGCAGCCCATCATCCAACGCCCACGCATTGGCCAGCAGGATCCCTGGCTTACATTCACTGCACAGCCGGCCATAATGTTGTCCCAAATGTGCTTGGAAAATGCTCCAAAAGGCTAACCCTAACCCTAACCCCTGTCTGTGCCTGCATTAATACAGTCAGCTTCTCTCGGCACAACCTGCACTTTTTTCCGTTTTTCCTCAAAAATGTCTCTTTCCGCTCGCTCAACTTTTTCTCCTCCTTTCAGTCCACATGATTGATTTTCAATCTCTCAAAGCCCTCCTCCCCCTTCCTCTTCACCCTTCTTCCCAGGAGTCTCTGTCTGAGAAGAACCTTTAAACATACAAAGGTGAAGCATTTAGAGGGTAGGAGTCACGAAGCCCTGCAGTTGTGGCCTCGGGCTGCAGCTACAAAAAGAGAAAAGTTTTGGCGAAGTGTAAAAGGGGTGATGTGCGTGAGTGAAACCCAGAGGGCATCAGTTTGCGGGTACGTATAGGTGGGCCAGAGAAAGTCAGAGGGTGCACAGTACTGCGGGGAGGCTAAAACTCCTGACGCCACAGTTTCTGATTTGAAAAGAAGATGATCGTTTGAAGGTGTGAGGGAAAACACCTTTAAACGGACGGGGAAGGAGAAGGGAGCAAATATGGTCAGAGATGTTGAAGGTGTGTGTGTGTGTGTGTGTGTGTGTGTGTGTGTGTGTGTGGGTGTGTGTGTGTGTGTGTGAGAGAGTGTGTGTTTGTGTGTGTGTGCGCGTGCGCATGTGCTGTCTGCGGTAGGACCAGATTTATAGGTTTGTGTCCCGGCTGCAGTGTGGGGACATAAATAAGGCTGAGGGGAGAAAGCTTTCCATTGAACATAATCAAGTGGATCCTTCAGAGTGCCATTCATCTCTCTCTCACACACACAAACACAAGGAGAGGTCAGCACCTCTAATGTCAACCTCCATTGCCTTTGCTTTACTTTGGCACTGTGTGTGTGTGTGTGTGTGTGTGTGTGTGTGTGTGTGTGTGTGTGCAGTAACAGCGTACGCATACACATTTAAATATGGAGCAAAATGTGAGGCAGTCTAAACGTCCAAACGTCTCTTACCAGGGAGTCAGATTCTCTCTCTCTCTCTCTCTCTCTCTCTCTCTCTCTCTCTCTCTCTCTCTCTCTCTCTCTCTCTCTCTCTCTCTCTCTCTCTCTCTCTCTCTCTCTCTCTCTCTCATGATTCATTCAGTGAGTTTTCCTTTCATCTTCACACATAGTTATACTTAGTGAGAGTCCAGAACTGGAGCTGAGAAATCACACAGGGTAAACAGCGATTGTCAAAGCGCGGTCGACGTACTCTTATTGATATGTTTATTACCAATTTATTAATTCATTAACTGGTTTATTTGTTTCATTATTTGTTTTATTAATATATAGTTATGACCCATATCTTATTAGATTTTAAACCACTGATCAAATACTAAATATTTCATCAATTATATTATATTAAAGGAGAAACACATTATCACAAATACACTATAATACATTAAATTATCTTGTTATTTTTTATAAATTTAAACATTTTAACATCAATGAATACTATCATTAATTAAGTTATTTAGATATATTATTAAGTCTGCATATTTTGCCAGAGCCGAATGGGAGAGATACCTCACTCCATCCTGACTGCACAGACTGAAGCATGACGGACATTATTTATTGGGACAGCTGACACACATGTTACTGTGAAGTTCCATCATACTCATTTACAGATACCATAAATGTCTTGTCTGTTGTCTAAACACAAGCAGCTGTAATGACTAACTAAAAATATTGGTAAAAGTATGATTTACGGGAGACATTACAGGGGAAATGAAATAATAGACATCACCCTGATTCATTACATTAAGACAATTAGTTTCAAATTTTCTATGAAATGTTTTGTGTAAATATGTAACAGGGGAATTATTTTATAAAATATATACTGATTTGCATACATTCCCAGAAATAAAATTTGAACACTGGACAAAGTGTTTCATTTATTGGACATATTAGAGCCTTTGTGTCAGAAAATACTGTCAACAGCCATAAATATAAATATAATATAAATATTTACCCTATGTTTTTATTAATAAAATGTTAATAAATGATGAATGTATTAATCAGACTATGTATATAAACTTGGAGATATCACCGTGAAACTTCTCCACTTGATTACTGGCATTTCCATCGGTCACAACAGTGAAATGTTACTGAATGATTGGTATTGGTATAGTAAATGTGTAAAGTTCATGTTCGGTGTAAATGGCACATGACCGGAGCTCCCAAACAAAAGGCCGTTGAGGAGGAGGGGACACAATGTCTATTAAATGTGCTTTGGCAATTGACCCCATTTGTTGGACATAGAATGAGTAAACACCAGCAGGATAACACAGACACACTCACTTTCTACTGGGTTCTTTCTTTTACGTTCACATGGAGTGCATTTCTGCACAAGCCAAAGTACCTCTCAGTACCTGTTAATACTTGTGCCGCAGACAAATTTTGGGCGATACCAAAAAAAGTCTAAAAAAAATGAACGCTCTAAAATGAACGGCTCTGATGACGTTCTTATCTGAGTGCCTTTTTATTTTTTTCCACTACAAAAAAAAAGTAGAAGCATCACGGCCTTCCACAACTCTTCCACAAAGTACACGTGAACAGAAGCCCGCCATTTAGACAGCACAATATCAGACATGCATTCAGATCAGGAATATTAATAATGTGAGTAACATGGCCTATGGGTATGTCGACGGACGTGATCAAAAGCCAGCAATTCTGCTCATGAGTTATTACACTTCAGGGCTTCAGGCAACGCTGGAATTATTCTCTCAGTATTATTTTGTAAAAATAACTTGATAAAATCTTTTTTTTAAAGCATATGCTTATACATGTACAATACATCCCAAGTTGAGTCATGGAAGAAAGATAATTGACAGTAATGCTTTATAATCAAGTTGAGCTTTGTCGGTGGCCGGCATGAACTGCAGCAACATGGAGTGACAATCTGAAACACCCTAAACTCAGTAAATGTAAAATACCTGGATACTGATTGAAAATGAAAGCACATTCATGTGTCTTCGACTGACCTCGGATGAACTAATACGGCATAAAAATGCAAAGCAGGAGGTGGTAAATGATCTCCTTAACAGCGCCGTAGAGGAGTCTGGGACTTTGCAGACTTTCCTCCTAAAAGGAAAGGATTAGAGCCCGGCAGCCGACGTGGTTGTTGCACTCGGTGTCGATGCAGAGGACGTCGCGGACACACGCTGGCTACCTGCAATCGGCAAATTATTCTGGAACAATCTCAGTCGGAGTGAATCAAATGCGGAGCTTTAAAATAAAGCGTACTGTGAGATTCTCCGCTGACCCTCGGCGTATCAGAGTGCCCTCCCGCACGGAAAGTGACTTTCAGTAAATCTCTATAATATACTACGGGAACATGACTTGGGAAAATGAGCTGAGCTGTGAAATGTTCAGCTTACAATTTACAGCCATATTTTCCATGCTCCCTTTCATCGCTGGAACAGCTCGTCCGACCGGCCCTTCACTGTTCTGCTCTCCTCCACTGCAGACACTAAGTTTCAACGTTTCAGGTAATGGCACCGACAATCTACGAGATGATGAGGTAGAGTCCGATCTACTTCTCCTCACGTCATACCCAATCCTGAGAAATGAACATTTCCCCCGTATCATAAAAATACAGCCTGCATTTGAAAGATAATTTAGGAACCCCAAAGCCCCAATGCGTCACCTGGTTTCATGACAAAAACAAACCGCTGCTTAGTCTATCTGGTTTATTGAAACCTGGCTGATATTCATTAGATCATTTGTAAAAAAAAATAATATAAAAAATGGTAATAATACTAATAATATGGTTATCATGTATGATTATAATTATGTATTTTTGAACAAGTGATACTGATACTCACTGTGTGATGGAGGATCTGATGTAGGAGCTAAATACAGAACCACCCAGTACTCACACACTCACACACACACACACACACACAGAGTAAGGTGTGACCTCGTTACTGGATGCTTTGGCCACATCGTCCCGTTACATTCATACCAATAAAGCATAATGAATTGAATTGAATTAATGCCTCCAGGCAAATTTGACCCCCAAAAAAAAACATTTGACGCACAAAGGAACAGAAAGTGTTTTACCGCAATCACATCTATAATAGATTAAGATTCATGTGGACCTTTACAGGCGTTATTCTGTGGTTTAAAGAAAAGGACAAAACACAACATGGATGCAGTCTTTTTTTTTTCTTCTCTTTTATTCCATCTCCCAAATATTTTTTCCCCCCTTGAACAAGAGCCCAAGTCCTCCTGAAAGCGCTGGCAGAGCGGACGGAGCCAGAGAATACGGAGAGCAGAGCTGCGGAGGAGAATATTTCTTGAAAGAGTGTTTGCTGTGATTTGCGGAACACCTGTTCCCGAACGACTCCGGCCACTCGCTACAAAACCCTTCTCAGAGTGCGTGAACGCTTCACAGCTCCGTTAAAGCCCTTGTTCACATGCAAATCCCGCTCCCTTTCTGAAAGCCTCCGTCGGCCACCGACACACGCATCAACAACAAAGATTTTCACACACACACACACGTTTTCCCAGGGACTCACCACCAGTGTATCTCTCTCTCTCTCTCTCTCTCTCTCATATTTCCCTCTATGCATCGCTCATTCTTGTGTAGAGCAGGGATTAGGCCTCAGGACAAAAGACTTATCTGCACTGTCAGTGCAGCACTCCAGACGACACCAACAATCTCTCACACACACACACACACACACACACACACACACACACACACACACACACACACACACACACACTCACACACACTCACACACACACACACTCTCTCACACACACACATGCTGCCGTACGCTCACTTCTTAAAAGCAACAAAGATGCTCACTAAAAAACAGCTTGTAGGTGCAACAAGCTACATTGGTGATACAATTCATCTTGGGCGAGGATAACAACTGTGCTTAAAGAGATTAGGAGGCGTGTGAATTACTGTACCAATGCCACCAAAAAGATGCAGAGGAATCTTTTTAAGAGCTCCAAACGCGTGGGTTTTGGTATGCACGAGGGGGAGCTGGTTGGAGGGGGAAAACTTTCTGAATGGCGTCTGACAGTCCGGAAAGTGTGTGTGATGAATCACAGAAGCAGTTGAAGGGTAAAGTGTAATGTTCTCTAATGAAAATGGATGTTTATGAGGAAAGAGAAAGATGTTAATGGAATATGTCATTCAGAATGAATTGTTATTGTAGAAATTATCGGGCGATGATGATGAAACAGTCGGCATTTAGACTGTGGAGGTTTATTCTCCATTAGTTTTCATTTGTGGGCGGACAGCCCCATCTTTCATTTAGCATCAAACGCTGTTCAGTTTTCTATTTCCTGCATTCCTGACGTGATCTGTGGCCAGATTCCAAACATTAGAAGATGTCTGCAGAGCACACATGTTCACATGTCAACACCCACGGACCTTCGGTGTGCACCCCCACGCGAAAGGCCTCTACACAGCTGGGGCACTTTTTTTTACAATTAATTCACATATTAATATATATATTTGTATCTGATGTTTTATTTGACATTAACGAGTTCACACAGAACGTGAAAATCAGCTTTGACGCAACAAATAAAGGCATCAACCAATCATGTTGTGTGTTGGGCTGTGCATACATTTATGAAACATGTGAGCGGCAGTCGGAATCAAGAGACAAACTCTCATTCCTTTTTCCACCTTGAAAAAGAAAAATCCACTCCTTCCGTTCTTACTTTTCACAATAAAAGCACAAGACCTATAATATTTACAGGCGCTATTCACATTTTTGTGATGTTTATCCCCCCAGCGTGTAGAGGCTTTCAGTCCGCTACAGAACCTACGTCTGCACGTACGCTGCATTAAAACACACACTTGTGTGGACCTCAGGAATATACCAGTGGCACACACTGCCAGGACTTTGTCTCCCTTTCACAAAGAAAAGAATGAAGCCAACTTTCTGCCAGCTCTGCCTCCACACACAGCAGCAGCAGAGCTTCCTGATGTGCTGCTGCTCCATGCTGAGAAGCCCCTTTGATGTAGACACACCCTGCCCAAGTGTCACCCACTAAATCCTTATTGTGAGAGTAAATCCCGACAAAAGCCACAGATATCCTCGCCCCTCCAAAGCCGGCTGGCCTCCAACATGCATTCCTTGATCCAGGAAGACACCCTCGCACACACACACACACGCACACACATTTGTGGAACAAACACACTTGTGTCAGTACAGATCCTCATGGAACCAGCGGTGCGTGTTTCTTCTACTTGCTCTGTATATCAAATACCGCGCAGACACTTCTTTGCGGATGGAAACACATATTTGACAGAAATGTTATTTTACGTGAACAAAGATGTCATTCTCGCGCAGACGGTGGTTTTGTCAATAGGAATGTGTTCAATACGATGACAATAGAGCGAAAACGAATGTGAACGGTTAGCGTTGAACAAATCTGTGAATGTTATGAATATAACCCCTGGCTGTAATTGTGAAAAGAGCTTGAGTAGTAGCTCCAGAGAGCAGGGGGTCCCATGTAGGGCGAGTCCTGAGCCCTTCGGTCCCCTCTCTCGCCCTTCGGTCCCCTCTCTCGCCCTTCTTTTTCTTGTCCATCTTAGGGTGCACTATAATAAAGGCAAAAATACTCTTTAAAAAGAACAAAAAAAAGAAAAGAGCTTCAACAAATGTCTCCCATCAGACGTTGTAACATGGCGTCCTAAAACAATTTTCACAATTCTGCGGCGGCATTTTGACTTTGTGGCGTGTGATGAAGGAAAACAGAGCCGACAAAAGCCACGGAGAAGCCACAGAAAGTGGCTTTCCAGAAATAATTACTTTGAGTGAGGGGGGGAGGCATGGCAGCAGTTATCATAATCCCTCTTTTTAAGAGGTTATCGTAATCCCTCTTTTTAGTTCTCTCCTCCCTCCCTTCTTCCAACCCCCTTTTCTATGCTGTCCTCAGCATCAACACTGCACTTTACAATACGCCTCTGGTATATTCTCCAGTCCTCCCAGAGAGAAGTGGAAACACTAAAATGAACAAACCGTATCTTACTGTGCAGAGCTCTTGGAGGTGGAGAGCAGGGGGAGTGAAGATACATTTCTACACCAATGCTGGGAAATACCACTCCAGAAAGCATGGCGTTGCTTCACTTCAGAATTTAGATCATGTGCAAAAACATGAGAATTATTCTTCTTTGTAAGAGGGGAGGTGGAGGAGCATGCAGCCCTCAGAACAAACCGTCAAACCCACCACACAGTCGGTGGATGTGCAGCTCAGTGATAAAGGTCTACATGGTAAGAAAGACCTCATGCACATATAGGACTGAAGTTCAATCACAACGCATTCTGTTCCACACCATCTTGAGAACCGCCTGTGTTAAAAGTGTAACCACAACTACAAACATTAAAGTTGCAAATAGAAAAAAAGAAAAACATGAATACACGAATGAAGACATTTGCATTACAAGTGCATCTGTGAGTTTTGAAGCAGGTTTTTCTCAGGCACCCACAACTCATCTCTTCTGGTCCTCCACGCGTGAGTCGGTCCCCTACACACACATTTGCCTGCCGACACTTTTGCACATGTACAAACACCACATACACATAGAATCACACACTTTCAATGGGCACACGCAGCCTCACGCCGAGGGACACACTGTGACTCCGGGCAACAATTTGAAAGTGCATCCTCCCATGCATTGCTACTGTACTGCTGCTGGAGCCTCTGTGCAGCACACAGCCCAGTTCAGTTAGTTAGGGAACAGCTCCCTACGACAGTGTAGACAAGCATGTATGTACAGTACAGTACTCACGGTGGTGAGGAGTGTTGCTCTCTGTCAGTCAGCTCAGTCCTGCCTCTGGACGTCTCTCTCTCTCTCTCTCTCTCTACCTCTCTTTCTTTTTCCTATCTGTCTATCTCTGTCTCTCTCTCTTTCTCCGTTTTCACTGCGATCGCTGCTCTGGGCGCACACACACTTGCACACACGCCACGGCAAGCACACACTCTACTCTGTTGTAGCGCTCTGCCGAACGGACTGCTCTGAGCGAGAGATTGAGAGAGAGAGAAAGACAGAGAGAGAGAAAGACAGAGAGAGAGAAAGAGAGAGAGATAGAGGAGGAGCAGGGAGCATTAGAGAGAGGAGATGGAAGGCGAGCTGTGTGCGTGCGTGCGCGCGCAGGGATCCGCTTGGCGTGGGTTGAGTGGGAAAGCTGGCAGAAACACACACGTACACACTGCACTATACATGCCGTGGTGTACATGCAGTTACATAATACATTTTTCAACTAATAGGCATCAACCATTCAACTTCATTACTGACATTCAGTTATCAAAAATATTCGGTTAAATATGCAAATGAAGCATTCTATTATCAAATATGTGCTAATTGCCATATATTACCTAATGAAAAATCTGAACATTGGATAAATACAGGTTTAAAATGTGTATTTTGTTGACATATTAGAGTCAATGCTTTTTACAAAAGGCATTTTTGGAAATCTCTTTGTATCACTCAAAGTACTGTCAACGGCAATAAAAAAAAAGTGTTTTTAGTAATAAAATGTTATACGAATCGGGCTATGAATGATATATGAACAAACCCCGCTGGAAAGACCTTCAGAATGTAGAAAGGAATGAAGCCGGAAGGTTTGGTGGATGTTAATGCTGCTGAAGATTTGTGGCTCAGATAATATTTTTGAAAAAATGTCATTCCAAGATATATATTGTAAAATTACATCCATTTTAAAGACAATGTGGTGATAAATAGGGCAAAACATTTAACTAACAGATATCATCATTTAGACTATTTATTTTGTGTTACATGCCAATGAGCCATAATCTAATGCTAAAATTGGGTGTTTATTTTACAATTTTGGCAATTTACAATAGAGTTATCATAAATACACCACGGTTTTGGATGTTATGGATGCAAAATAGCCCAAAAATGTCAAAATTAGCCAGAACATGTGGTGTCTCTGCATAACATTTGTGCATACAAAATGTATTCCTCCCAATCACATTGCCATAAAACTATTACATACTGAAACAATGAACTACATTTTAAAAGTGCATTTCCAAAAATTGCATTTTTGGGGTTGTAATTTGCACAGTGCTACTTTCTTTTCTAGTGGATATTAAAAGTGCCACAGTGAGCTCATGTAGACTTGTCCCCAGGGCTTAGTCCTGAGTTATTTTATCAGTGTCTCTCAGTCAGGCCTCACGATGCCACTGCTGCTCCCCGGCACATTTAATTAAAAGGTGAAATTAGCTATCAGACAAGCACGATGCAGCTACACCGGCCCTGTCCTGCTCCGTGGGGAAGAGGAGGCGATGATGAGGTGGCTGTTTCACCAACAATTGTCTGGACCAAGGTGTGTGCGTGCGTGTCTGTGTGTGTGTGTGACTGTGCGTGTGTGTGTGTGTATGTGTGTGTGTTCACCGGTGACATTCAGACTGTGCTACCATTTCATGTAATCGTTGTTTGTACATATCACTGACTCTCAGGTCTCTTAGTGGACAGCCGGGTGCGGCCCCTGGGTGGCCCTCTCACATTACATTACATTACATTACTATGCTGCCCTCAGTATATGTGCTGTGACACCTTGGCAGTTAGACAAACTCCTTCCCGACATCACGACTCTGAAGACAGTTGTCCGTTGTCCACAGGTTTAATGATGCAAGAATGAGTAAAACTAAACACACAAAAGGCTTAATTAATACAAATAAAATGCTTACACATACACACAATGTAAATATATTGATTCTTAAATGAAATAAATTGCTGTTTTTAACCACTACTTTTTATGCATAAAACTTCTCAAACTAAACATTGTCACAAAAATAATCATCTGCAATCATAAGATGCATGCAGACTCAACCAGATTGAAACTACTGAAAACAGCGGCTTTGGGCCATGCTCTTCCTTCACTTCCTGTCACCTGACAAGCCACAAGACACTTCCTCCCTTCAAAATAAAACGCACAACACACATACCCAACAACTGCAACAAAACACTCCCCGCCTGGCGTGAATACACACCACTCAATAAATCCTAGACCGTTCACTTCACTGGTCCTCCGGGGGAAGAAGAAGCACTATCTCGGAAACAGGCCTAAGAAAGAGTTTAGCCACTCCTGTTTTTGTGACCTTGATCTCGACCTTTCACACCTTCCTGTCTTCGCTGGGGAAGGTCTGTGTTACCAGTCCAAGGGGCCATTCATTTCTTGGTACTTGGTTATCCTTCAGGAGAACAACACTTCCCAGGTTGATGTTCGGGTGAGTGGACTGCCACTTGCCTGTAGTGTCGGGAGGAATTGCTTTCGCCATCTGTCCCAGAAGGTGGACAGGTGCTGAACCTGCCGCCACTGGTGCTTGTAGAGGTCTGAAACTCCAAACTCTCCAGTAGGAGCAGAAAGGACATTCACTTTTTGAGTGAGAAGAGCAGATGGAGTGAGTATAAATGAGTCCTCAGAGTCAGTTGTCACAGGGACAAGAGGCCTGTCATTTATAATGGCTGTCACTTCTGCCATGAAAGTTACCAGCACCTCATGGGTAAGTTTGTCCTTCAGCTGAAGGAACATGGAGTCCAAGATTCTCCTTGCAAGACCAATCATTCTTTCCCATGTACCACCAAAATGGGAGGCGTGCGGAGGGTTAAAGGTCCAAGAGCAACCTTGACCTGACAGGTAAGTCTTCACAGTTGTGTTGTCAATGTTTGATGGTATCTTCAACTCCTTGCAGGCACCAACAAAGTTGGTACCACGGTCTGATCGGATGTGTTTGACAGGACCGCGCACAGCAAGAAAGCGCCTTAGCGCGTTGATGAAGCTGGATGTGTCAAGGGATTCTATAACTTCAATATGAACCGCTCGTACGCTCATACACGTGAAGATTACGGCCCATCGTTTACTGTGTGAATGGCCTCCTCTTGTTCTACGTGAAGAGACACTCCAAGGGCCGAACACATCAAGCCCGACATTTGTAAAGGGAGGTTCTGTCGAGAGACGATCCGCTGGAAGACTGGCCATCTTTTGAATTGTAAGTGGGGCTCTAAGCCTTCTGCAGGTTATACACTGGTGGATGATGTTGCTCACTTTTCTTTTGCCACCAACTATCCAAAAGCCAGCTGTACGGACAGCCCCTTCTGTAAACAGACGGCCTTGGTGATAGATTTGTTCGTGGTGATGCTTGATGAGTAAGGTTGCAACCTGATGTTTGCCAGGAATGATCAATGGAGTCTTTTCACTCTGATCAAGGTTTGCATTGTGGAGGCGGCCTCCGACTCTCAGAAGGCAGTGTGCATCAATGAAAGGATCCAGATTTTTGAGAGGACTACTTTTAGGGATCTGCTCATGTTTTTGAATACATTTGATCTCTTGACTGTAGACTTCCTCCTGTACTGTTCGAATGATCATGTGCAACGCTTGATCAGACTCCTCAACTGTGTATCCTGTTTTGCAGTGATGCCAGCCCTTACAAGGGCTGTTCTTCAAGGTCATGTTGAAAAGTCGGGCTATGTGTATGAGGCGAGTAATGGCCCGAGTTAGAGACTTCCAGGATGAGAACTTTGAGAATCGTTGAGAACCAAGCTGCTTGGATGTTGTTGTAGTACTCAAAGTGGACACCTGAGGGCGAATGTCTGGGTCTGAACCCGGGTATACAAGCTTGTAGGTGCTCTCCGAGGCACTTGTCTCCAGTGTGTATAGAGATTTGGGTCCTCTCAGCCAGTTTGTGTCGTTCAAATGTCCTGCAATGACAGAACGTGTGGCGTGGTCTGCAGGGTTCTGTTCTGTTGACACGTAGCGCCATTGATCTGGGTGAGAGGACCTTCGGATACGTAATACCCGGTTACTTACATATACATAAAAGCGCCTGCTTTCATTAGAAATGTAGCCAAGGACCACCTTGCTGTCTGAGTGGAAGGTTGTAGCATCAAGCTGAAGGTCCAGTTCTGTCGAGATTAAGTCTGCTAACTCCACTCCAAGCACTGCTGCGCTAAGTTCCAGTCTCGGAATTGTTTGCTCAGGATGGGGGGTCAGCTTGGCCTTGCCCATTACAAATCCCACATGGTTATTACCAGCAGAGTCAGTTACTTTCAGATATGCCACAGCGGCGATAGCTTTCGTGGATGCATCAGAAAAGACGCACAATTCCCTTCTGACAGCTGTTGGGGGTGAAGTTGTAGTGTAGGCTCTGGGAATAGAAAGCTGGGGCAGTTCTTTCAAAGATGCTCTCCAAGTTGACCACGCTTCCTCCATTTCTTGGGGCAAAGGCGAGTCCCAGTCACTGTTCTCAGTTGTGAGTTCTCTCGGAATAGCCTTGACTTGTATTGTGACTGGCCCTACAAACCCTAGAGGATCGTAGAGGCTGTTGATTGTGGACAAGACACCCCGTCGAGTGTAGGGTTTTATCTCATCAGAAACACTAAAGTGGAAGCAGTCGGTCTGAAGGTCCCAATTGATTCCAAGACTACGCTGCATTGGCAGCGCATCTGCATTGAGGTCCAAGCCTTTAAGGTCTTTTGCACGATCTTCAACCGGAAAGGCCTCCATGACCTCTTTGTTGTTTGCTGCGATCTTGTGCAGCCTTAGGTTTGATTTGGAGAGAACATCCTGTGTCTTTTTCAGAAGGTTGACCGCAGCTTTGACTGTGGGCAGGGACTTCAACCCATCGTCTACATAGAAGTCACGCATCACAAAACGTTTGACGTCAGGGTCGATGTGGAGCTCACTGACCTGAACAGACTGGTGCAGTCCATGAATCGCTACTGCGGGTGAAGGACTATTTCCAAAGACGTGGACTGTCATTCGATACTCTACAATGTCTTTTGAGGGGTCGTTATCTTGGAACCATAGAAAACGTAGGAAGTTCCTATCATCTTCCCTTACTGAAAAACAATAGAACATCTGTTCTATGTCCGCTGTAAAGGCGATTGCTTCCTTTCTAAAGCGCATCAGTACACCAAGAAGCGTGTTGTTCAGATCCGGCCCAGTTAATAGCACGTCGTTGCGCGACACACCATTGTACTGGGCACTGGAATCGAAGACCACTCGTATTTGTTTTGGTTTTCTTGGATGGTACACACCAAATATTGGCAAGTACCACTGTTCTTCATCCTCACTGAGGGGAGGGCCTAACTCAGCTTGACCATTACTGAACATCTTGTCCATGAAAATAAGAAAGTGGTCTCTCATTTCAGGCTTCCTTTCAAAGTTGCGCCTGAGCGACTTGAGACGGTTCAATGCCTGTGGCCTGTTATTGGGGAGCCGTTGACGTGGGCATTTAAAGGGTAATGGAGCTACCCAACTGTTGTTTGCATCTTTTGTTAGTCCTTCTTTCATTATTTTCATGAAGGAGATGTCCTGGATAGACGGAGCCATGCTATTGTCATCTTTGGTTTGCTTGAATATGTTATGTCCTAGGCTGTCAACATCACAATTTGATATCTCCTCAGGATGTTTGGAGGTGGTTTGTGACCTGGGTGTCACTGTATCTTTCCTTTACACAGAACACGTTAGGACACGGGTCAAAGAGAGTAGGGCGTCCCCGTTCCGTGGTGTTCGTGTAGAAGGCGCTGACTGTCTTTGGTTTGTGAACACGACCTAAACATACATTACCCACGATCACCCATCCCAGATCCAACTTCTGAGCATAAGGTAGGTCGTGTGGGCCATTGACCTGTTTGCGGACCTTATGGACTCTGATAATATCCCTGTGGCAAGGTCCTTCCCTACCGGGGGTCTCCAGATGCTCCGCACACAAAGATGACACCAGGATGGCACGCTTTCTCTGTTTATTAGGCATGTTTACACATCCGTACTCACAGGCATTCAATAGACTCATGCCCTGCCTAGCTCCCCCCCTTGCGTGGCTCTGGGAGCTTTTATGCTCCCCTCCCTGCCCACGCAATCCCACACTCATTTGGATCAGCTGTGCCTCCTCACGAGCGCCACAGCTGACCCAAATGAGCGTCCCTCTCCCTCTCTCCCTGTGCCGCAGGTGCGCTAGCCACGCCCCCGCCCACATACCCCCACCGCCCGACTTAGGCCGGGGAGCCACCGGTCTAACCAACTCCCCCCCCCCCCCCTCCCACTGGGAGCGGGAGCGGGAGTCAGCCCCGACCATCTGCACCCCCGACCTATGGACCACCATGGAATTAACTTGCGTTTCCGCCAGATGCCAACGGGTGGTCCGGGCGTTGGCATCCTCCATCCGTGGGGGCCCGGGCGCGGGCCATGGCCCGGACAGAGGGCGATCGAGCGCCCCGGGAAGCAGGTTCCTTGCGCTCTCCGCCAGCCCCCTCCCGGGGCCAAACCGGCTCTCCCCCTCAGTCCGCCGCGGCAACCTGCAACACAAGAGAGAGAAAGTTAGGGAGGCGGGACCCATATCGGTCCCCACTGCGCCCCGGCCCACGGGCCCCAGGCGCGGGCCCGAGCCACTGGCCCGGCCCTCCGTCTCCGGCCCCACTGGCCCGTCCGCCGGGCCTGCTCGGCCCCCTCCTCAAACCTGCCGATGTGGGCCGGTCGGCCCCAGTCTCTTCCCCAGGCTGTCGGGGCCGGTGGCGCTGCCCAGGGCGTCGCCCTTGGGTGTAGCGGCTGTCCCCGGTGCCTGGCCTGCCACCCCTGGTCCCCCGTCCACCCCGGACAGGACCTCGTCAGGTGTCCCCGTTCCCCGCAGGTCCAGCATTGCTTGCGGCACTGCCGCTGCAGGTGCCCGGGTTGGCCGCAGGCCCAGCACCTCCGCCTTGCCGACTCTGGGAACCCCCAGTACTCCGGCCGCCTCAGCCGCTTGGGGCCCCATTGCTCCTCCTGCGGCCGCTCCTTGCGGCCCCTCGGCAGCGGCTTCTCCCGACCCCTCTGGTCGGGCTTCGCTTCCGCCGACGCTCTCGCCGCCGTCGGAGCGACCGCCGTCGCCGCTGCCTCCGCGCCCGCCGCCGTCTGCGCCGCCGCTTCCTCCGTCGGAGTCGCCGCGCCCGCCGACGTCTGCGCCGTCGTCGCGGCCGCCGCCGTCTGCGACGCCGCTTCCGCCGTCGTCGCGGCCGCCGCCGTCTGCGACGCCGCTTCCGCCGTCGTCGCGGCCGCCGCCATCTGCGACGCCGCTTCCGCCGTCGTCGCGGCCGCCGCCGTCTGCGACGCCGCTTCCGCCGTCGTCGCGGCCGCCGCCGTCTGCGACGGCGCTTCCGCCGTCGTCGCTTCCGCAGCCGTCGCGGCCGCCGCCGTCTGCGACGTCGCGTCCGCCGTCGTCGCTTCCGCAGCCGTCGCTTCCGCAGCCGTCGCGGCCGCCGCCGTCGCTTCCGCCGCCGTCGCTTCCGCCGCCGTCGCTTCCGCCGCAGTCGCGGCCGCCGCCGTCTGCGACGCCCGGGTCTTCAGGCGTCTGTCGTCCGTCTGGGTCTCCCTGACCCTCGGGCGCCTTGCGTCGGTCTGGGTCCCCACCTGGCTCCCCGGTCCCGGCCGCTTCCCTGCCGCAGAGCCTAGCCCGCACTGCGCAACGGCCTCCTTCAGCCGAGCCGATAGCGCCTCGAGGATTTCCCCGGACTCCTGTCGGAGGTGCTCCTCCCTCCTGGTCTGCCCCTGCAGCTGCCCGGCCAGCGTCTCCACCGCGCTGGCGTACGCCTGTACTTCCGCCCGCAGCCGGTCCCTCTCGGCCTCTAGCTCGCACAGCCGTGCGCTATCGGACCGCTTCCGGGATTCCTCCGGGCCCGGCGGCGGCGACTCCCACACCGCCTTCCCCGGTGCCGCCGGGACTCGCACCGCCTGCCCCACGTCCCGGACCGCCGGTGCCTCTCGCGCCCCGATGCCGCCCCACGCGGCATAAAGCGCCTCGCACGCCGCGTTCCCATCCTCGTCCGCCTCCCGCCGCAGCCTCTGGCCCACCGGCAGCCCCCGTTGGGCGCCACTGTGGCAAGGTCCTTCCCTACCGGGGGTCTCCAGATGCTCCGCACACAAAGATGACACCAGGATGGCACGCTTTCTCTGTTTATTAGGCATGTTTACACATCCGTACTCACAGGCATTCAATAGACTCATGCCCTGCCTAGCTCCCCCCCTTGCGTGGCTCTGGGAGCTTTTATGCTCCCCTCCCTGCCCACGCAATCCCACACTCATTTGGATCAGCTGTGCCTCCTCACGAGCGCCACAGCTGACCCAAATGAGCGTCCCTCTCCCTCTCTCCCTGTGCCGCAGGTGCGCTAGCCACGCCCCCGCCCACAATCCCGACCTAAGAGAAGCATAATTGGGGCCTGTTGGTCAATATCTGGGATGAGGTGTGCAACTCACCTTAGGTGTGCGTGATGAAAGGCTGCATTGGGAGTTGGAATCTCATCTCTGTTATTTGGAATGTCATTACATTCTATGAGGCTGGGTAGTGGGATGCTGACAGTCCCATCCAAAGATTCCACGATGTAGCCACTGGCCCTTCTTCCTGTCGTTTCCTTTACTCCAGCACATGTTTTCAATGAGTAAGGAGCACTTGGACTTTGGTCATTGAAGACTTCGAAGAACTGTGAACGAACTAGTGATCTGTTGCTCTGTTCGTCCAGAATCACATACATCTTCACTGCTTTGTCAGCGTGGCCGGCTGGGTACACTTTCACGAGGGATACTTTAGAGCAGGATCGGTCCATCACATGTCCACCACAGACATCTGTACATTTGGTGGTGACATGGGCTAGTGGAGCGATATCCTCCTACCCGCCATGCTTTGGAGCCGAGTCCGTGCCTTCAACCCAGGGTGCAGGTCCAGGGTGAAGCGCTGTGTGGTGTTTTTCACTTTTACATTCATAACATCGAACATTAAATGTGCAGTTCTGTGCAATGTGTGATGATGAAGCACAGCATTTGAAACAGACGTTGTTCTCTTTTAAGAATGTCTTACGTTCTTCGATAGGCTTTTCTCTGAATGCACGGCATTTGCGTAGAGGGTGAGGTTTTTTATGGATTGGACACAGTTTGTCACAGTCATCGTATTTCGTTGAGAACTCACCAGAGATGGCTTTCGGAAATATCTGTTTTGTGAACAGAGACTTCTCGCTGTCTGTTTGGCTTCCAAGCTGTTTTTTCTGTCCTAGGGGACATGTCTGAGTGTGAGACAAAGTTGAAACTTGGGTCGTTTTTGACACTAGCTTCATGGCTTACAAAGTCTACGAAGTAGGCAAAGGGGGGGTATGAAACGTGATATTGCCGCTTGTAGGATGCCCCAGCTGACGCCCACTTTTCCTGCAGACCGAAGGGGAGCTTCTGTACAATTGGGTTGACACCTCTCGCTGTATCGAGGAAAGAGAGGCCGTGTAGGTCACCTTCAGCTTTGGCTGACTCTAGTTCCATTAAAAGATCACTCAACTTTGTTAGTTTAGAATAATCTCGGTTTGTTATTTTTGGAAAGGCGTCGATACGTTTGAACAGAGCATCTTCTATTATTTCTGCGGAGCCATAAGATTGTTCAAGTCTATCCCATATCATAGCTAAGCCTGCTGCTGGATGATTGATGTGTATTGCTCTTATGTGCTCGACGTGTTCTGCTGACTCTTCACCGAGCAACTTAAACAGGAAATCCATTTCCTCGCTTGGTGTCAGGTCCAAACCTCTGGTTGCGTTCTGAAAAGAACGTTTCCAGGCTCTGTAGTTCTGAGGTCTGTCGTTGAATTGAAGTAGGCCTGTTGCCACAAGCTCACGACGAGCAAAGTATCTTACAAAGTCGCTAATGTTGGAGTTGTCATTATTGGTGTTTGAAGATGTGGTATAGGATTTAAGAACAGGATGACCTTTGTCATTTTGAGGTCCAAGACCTTGCTCAGGAGTGGCATTGTGGTTGTCAAACCGAACATTGCGTGTCCTATTGACCTTTTCATCTTCATAGATGTAAGGCTGCTGTGAGGTGTGGCGAGTTGGTTGAGAAGCTGCATTGTGGCCATATGTATGATGGGAAGCTGTATTGGCTTGGGCCGGATGGAATGAGTTGGCTTCAGATTTGACAGTTGAAGTTGGAGTTTTGTAGTTAGGGCTAGGCTCTCTTTTTGTTACAACACCATCATCAAGCAGCTGAGCATCTATGCTTTGTGATTTGGCTTGGTCAATCACATATTGTTCTGTGCGTTGTGTAGCTTCCAAAGGACTGGAGTCCAAATTTAACATGAAACTATGTCTTTCGCTATTTGCATCTACCGCAGCTTCGAGGGCTTCGGCCTCAGCTACGGCTGCAGCGGTCTCTTTCTTGTAATTGAGCATTTCTATTGAGGCTTCTAGCTTAGCTTTTTCTAGCTTTAGGCTCATTTCCTCTTCGGCATAGGACATGCGTGCCTTTGCTGCCTCTGCTCTCGCTCTTGCCTTTGCTGCAGCAGACCCCGTTGATGATACACTTGAGTGTGTAGCAGAACATGTAGCACGGGACCGCGTCTTTATTGAAGTTGCTTTCTCGGACATGGTGTTGTCTGGTGACGTACCTCTGTTTAGACACCGCTGTGATGGTCATCCACTGGCTGCGTGTGATGACGTTGTTGGTAGCGTCTGTCAGCTGGCTGCGTTATCTTGCCCGCTAGAAAGCCGTTGTTTTACTATGCTGCCCTCAGTATATGTGCTGTGACACCTTGGCAGTTAGACAAACTCCTTCCCGACATCACGACTCTGAAGACAGTTGTCCGTTGTCCACAGGTTTAATGATGCAAGAAAGAGTAAAACTAAACACACAAAAGGCATAATGAATACAAATAAAATGCTTACACATACACACAATGTAAATATATTGATTCTTAAATGAAATAAATTGCTGTTTTTAACCACTACTTTTTATGCATAAAACTTCTCAAACTAAACATTGTCACAAAAATAATCATCTGCAATCATAAGTAATCATAAAACAAACCAATACATACCAACGATGCCATCAAAAGGCATAAGATGCATGCAGACTCAACCAGATTGAAACTACTGAAAACAGCGGCTCTGGGCCATGCTCTTCCTTCACTTCCTGTCACCTGACAAGCCACAAGACACTTCCTCCCTTCAAAATAAAACGCACAACACACATACCCAACAACTGCAACAAAACAATTACATTTAGCTGACGCTTTTATCCAAAGCGACTTACATGATATATACAGTATACAGTAGACCACAGTCGCCCCTCACAGGCTCACACTTGTCCAGTGATGTACTCTCAAGCTCATTATTGCGTCAGTATTAGAGTTGAGTCATCTTTGGGCTACCCCTTTGACCCCGGCCGTATGGAAGTTTGTCAGGGACAAGGGCAGGTGGGAGGGGAGGTGGATGTATTCAATAAACTGGCCTGTAAACCAGGAGACCGCGTTTTGGAGTTATGGTAGTAGATTTGTTGCCTAAACCTAAACATTTGTGGTTTTGTTGCATCCACCTAAGCCCAACCATGATGTTTTTTGGCTTTACTTAACAAAGTGGATTTGTTGCCCGCTCGTGGTTTTGTTGTCCTAAGTCGTCCTGAAAAGAAAGTTGTGCTGAGGGAGACAACAAAAACAGGCAATACCTGAACAAGAAACCAATAGATTATATTTTTATATTTTTATTATTTTACAAATTGTGTTGTTTTACCAGCCAGTGGATTAGCCAGTCTTGGCTAAATTATTAAATGTATTTTCTCTTGTTAGAAATGGTCAAAAATTCTTAAGAGGTTCTTCTATCAATTTCTACAAAAGAATTGCCTATTACCCCATCTCATTCTCAATGCACCCATTCTTTAAATTAAGCATCTTCTTATTCTACTTTCTATTTGTGTGTCTTATTTTTCTTTTTTTGTTTTGTGTGTTTGGGTTGAGTTGGGTAGGGGGGTTAGTAGAAGGTATTGTTTTATCTCTTTAACCCATTAAAAAACAGGAAAAACATGTCGGCTACAATTTGTCTTGCCCACCTCAGAGTCCTACAGGAGAACAGGTCCTGGAGGAACGCAGGTTGCAGCCAATCGCCAACTCAGCAGAGCAGATGATGCGCTGCAGCCTTCCCTTTTTCTTGGCAGTGGCTGCAGCGTACCAGACGCTGATGGAGGAGCAGAGGATGGACTCAATGATGGCAGTGTAGATCCATCATGGTATTTGTCAGGTTACATTTTTTCAGCTCTCAGGAAGAACATGCTCTGCTGAGTCTTGGTGATGATTAATACAGTATATAGTCATACAGAAACAAAGATTTGTCAGGGATTAACACATCTGGTGTTGTTGATGGCTGCCATTATCAGTCTCTATGTCTCACAGCGATTACTCCATCAGCTCATTGGGGGTGTGTATGTTGAATGAACCAACCAATCTGAGTCGGAGCAGTTCTGTAAGCCAATCACAGCGTTGTTGTCAAACTTTTAAATACGTTCTCTTCTCTGCTGCTGTCAGTCGTCATTTCAGCTCAAACCGATGCAACCTTCCTCCACCCCAGGCTCCTCCAGTCAGCATCAGTCCTGCTCATCATTCATCATCGGGTTACAGCAACTCCCTTCTTCACCACCACCACCAGTGTCTGGACTCCAGGGGGGTTCTGCATATGCAGATATCAGCATCGCTACCCCGTGCTTATCTCTTCTTAATTCAGGATGGAGTCCAATCGCCAAAGACTTTGCACTATTCAAACAGGTTGTCATGCAAAGAATTACAATTAATTTGAATGTCTTTCTCTGTTCATTTCGTGCCACACAGCGGTTCTTTTGAGTTTGGCAATAAGACCTAAATCCATGTTGTTAATTTCAGTATCTGCTGATTTAAATAGCTTGTTCTGAAACTGTTGTGTAGGCTGACCTAATGGAACGAAACAGTGCTTAATGACATTTTATTAACAAAGAAGCAGGCTTGATTTTCATTTTCAAAAGTTAATATGCAACAGGGAGACGCTCCTGTTTCAGCTTTCAGACCGTGGTCGGACTCGGGAGGCTTGTTTTGCCCCCAGGGCCGATATGATGCTCACTTTGGGGATTACCCACTTCACTCTACCTGGGCCCCATTCCTCGTACGTGGTTCAACTAAGTCGATCAAATGTCCTATTATCCAGCTTAAATCAACCCGATGATTGACATCAGGCTAACTCGGTTCCTCAAAGGCTAATCCGCGCTCAAACGGTCTCGTTAATTCAAACCAGACGTCAGTAATCAGGATGACTGCGCGTGCCCGTCCATCTTCAGAAGGGGGAAGCGTCGATCACCGAAACCATGATTATTTAACGGTACAACGGCAAATAAACTCAAAAGAAGAGCCTCTTTTTTCTCCACTGACGAGCAGAAGATGATCATGAACGCATATGAGGAATTCAAGACCATAACTTTGGCAAAATTTAGTTTACAGCGCCACCGCTGTGAGGGCTAGACAAGACGCAGGGCAAAATATCACATGCGTTAAATGTGTAAGTGTTGGGAAAATGTATCGTCTAATTTTAATATCTCATCACTCCAATCAATCAGATTATATTTATTTAAATGTGGCTGCTGGCAATAGGCTTAATAATATGCATCATCAAATGAGATCTTATAGCGAAAATAATGATCTCAACTCTTTCAGAACAAGTAGATAAAAACGAGCCCAAAGAGGATCTAATTGATACGAATTAATATGAGGATATATGTACTGTATGCACTGATGTAACATGTACTATATGTGTACATTATATACAACTGGGAGTTTGAATACGTGTGTGCGAATCTGTTTATGGGCGGATCAGAATCTATGTTTGTATGTATGTATGTATGTATTCATAATCAGAAATTCAATCAATTGAAGCAGTGAAAATTCTCTATATTCTTATCATGAGTTCACCTAAATAATTTTCTACAATAATGATATGCTGTGGTGCACTAATAACCCTGTCATATAATTATGAGTCTTCTTTAATTGCATGTACTCGGACATGAATGTAATGAACACATCCAGAAGTTTCTTAAGCTCCAAATCAACTTTACGAGCTCGCGGCATGCAGCGGCTTTCTGATGTTCTCCACATGGCCGCCACTGTACAGACATGTAGCACAAGGCTATGCACATATACAATATATAAACATATATATATATATATGCTATGTACTCAGTCTGTGAGACTCTATGCTCGGCTGCTCGTGTGGTGTTCAATGTACGGCTCGAGAAGGTCAATAATCGATAGCGCTCGTACAGGAAGTCATGATGTGATAGTCATGATCGTAGAACTCTCTCCTATGAAACGCTAATCTAACTAATATCGCTCCTTCAACGGGATCTCTGATGAAGGAGCTGCCATTAGTTTGCGGGGGAGTGGCAAACTTATCCAGCTTACTGAAGTAAACCTGCGCTGGAGCAGGTTCAAGTTTATGGATGTGTTGCTATGGTGATTTTTCCAAACTTGCTTCGTGGAACCGAAAAGCCTGGGTTATGTAATCTTATCCTGAAAATTATCCTGCTAACTCAGTAAGCCAGGTACGAGGAACGGGGCCCAGCTGTTGATAACCAAGACAATCATACCAGCAGTGATTTCAACATTTGGAACACTTTTTGGTAGCACTTTATAATAAATGCACACTATTTAGCATTAGTAAAGCATGAATAAACCCTGAATTCATTATTTATAAAAGCATTATTCCAACATGAACACTCATTAGTAACTCAATTGCTTACTAATGAGTGTTCATGTTGGAATAATGCTTTATAAATGAATTCAGTGATTATTCATGCTTTACTAATACTAAAGAGTGTGTACTTATTGTAAAGTGCTACCCACTTTTTCAATAAAAGGTGTGAATAGAATCATACACTTACTGAGGTAAACTGTTGTACAGCCTAAACGACTGTAAGCTATTTCATTGAGTTCCCTTTTAGCCAAATGCTCTGAGAGAATTTGAGTTCCCTCTGGTAAACAGTTATGCCCTGTATATGTTGAAGGCTTTTATTGTGAAAGGTAAAAACAGAAGGAGTGGATCTGCTCTGCCTTGGTTGAAAGTAGTAACTAAAAGAGTGTGCCGTCTTGGACTACAGAGCCTCCCTGTTGATGTACAATATAAGTTTGTCTGTTTTGCACAACCTCATTGTTTGATGCCTTTATTCCCTGCACAAACACTCGGAAACATCAACCTTGATCCAGAAAACAACAATTAATTGCACGAAACATCCCCAGGATATTTATAGGACACATTCCCAATATACCACCATGCAGCCATGCAACTTAGGTTAATTGGACTCTAAATTTCCCATAGGTGTGAATGGTTGTCTGTCTATATGTGAGCCCTGCGATAGACTGGCGACTTATCCAGGGTGTACCCTGCCTTCGCCCAATGACAGCTGGGATCGGCTCCAGCACCCCACGACCCTAAACAGGATAAGCGGTTCAGATAATGGATGGATGGATGGATGGATAGACATTCCCAATATATATATACTTAATGTTAGTACTGTATGCTAAGAGGTAGGTACACGTTCCTCTCACTCATCTGTTCCACATTTATCTGAGCCACTAGGGATGTTTGAGAAACACTTGTTCACTCGTATTCAGTCTTTCTTATCAGGCAGGTTTTTTTGGGTGGATTTAAAAAGGAGTGCACTTCCCCTTTAAATATCTTTGTGGGGGATTTTTCATAGTTTACATCCCGAACTATGTTTTATAAAACACCATTTAAAATAAACTAGTATAGTTTGAATTAAGTAAAAAAAAAAAAAAAAAAAAAACACAGCCCCACATTTAGATGCACGATTAGATAAAATTCAAACAATAAAGCTTTTGATTGTTGTAACCGATGAACAACCGACGCAGTGACCCATACTGGCATCAAGAAAGTAACTCCCATCCTGGAGCCACGAAGAGGGTGAGGTCTTGTTTCTTTAAAAGGCGTCCGAGACGCTGCTGTTAACGATGATATCCGACGATATCATTCTCTCTGTTTCTCTCTCTCGTTCTCTTTACCTTTCAGCCAGCCCCCACAATAAAGGGTCATGGGATTTTGTGGGTGGCGTCTGTAAATAGATAATCATCTCCCTTAGCCAAATAGGCATACAAACACACACACACACGCGCATCCTCACATGCACCGGGCAGGATTGTGTGTGTGCCCCCACACACACACTCTTCAAACAGGATTTCTCTCTCCTGGATTAGTAAATAGGCGAATAACGGAGTGATAAATAGGCAAGGGGATTTGCAATGCAACTGGCGGCAGCAACACTGCAGACACACACAACTAAATAATGAATCCCCATTTATTATTACTGCACATGGAACAAGCTGAGCGCTGTTTGAAGTGCTCTGGCTTCCCCTTCATCTCCTCTGTCTGTCTCTGTCTCCCTTTTAATTCCATCCTCTTTCATTCCTTCCGTCTCTATCTCTTAGTCAGGCTCTGTCTCTTCCCGTGTTCTCTCTCCCTTCTTTTTGTTTCCTCGTCTTTTGGATGAGCTTACCCTTGTAAAGGAGAACAGCCTTTTTTTATATATAGATTTTTTTTTTTAATGAAGTGTACATGCTTATAACTGCCTATACACATATGTGTCCTGAGATAAGATAACTTCCTTCAGCCATGGAGGTAAAGGAGGTCAGTGCAGCAGCGCAAGTAACAGGACTCATCAGAAGAGGAAGTGAATCACAATCATGAATCAGCATCAAATTGTATTTTCTTTTTAAAGAACACACATCATGTTACGGGCCTGGTTGACCTAAAAACAACAACAACATCCTTTACCCACACAAGATTCAGGTCACAAACGAGGCAGATCAGAGCAAGAATAGTGTCTTTATTTATTTTTAGATAGCTTTAATAGACCTTTTTTCACGGACAATATTCTGACTTGTCACAATAGGGAAACCACGGATGTAAATAATGAAATTATTGATGATAGAATTCCAGTTAGCGTCTCTGATTTCGCTGCTCGCTCACTGGAACACATGAACACTGAACAGAGTTAGTGCTGTTTGTAAATTCACATTTCAGTTCACATTGTTTTGAGTCAGACGTTCTCACATAAATAAGTTGGCAGGAGAATAAAAGTTAATTCAGTGTTCTCTTTATTTGTCTTTTTGATAGTGAGATGCAGACATTATTCCAGAGGGAGCATTTATGTGCTGTACATGCCTCGTCGGAGTGGAGCACCAACTCAAACCAGCAATGCAGAACGATGCATATTGTATTGTCCCTTTATATGCAAGCAAGTGTTTGCATTATGTTACAAATGGAATGATGAGGAGCCACAGGAGAAAACCTGAGGAGGCATGAGGATGAGGAGAAAAAGACAGGATGGAGGTAGAGAACTGATCACCAACAGAGACAAAGACACACGTGTGTTTATCACTGTTTTGCATTTTCACTGTGTAAATAGTGTGTATTTGGATACTGTGTGGGATCATGAGCATCCATTATCACCATGACATAGATACAATTTGGTGATCCATTGAAGAGTCTTCCTAAGAGGAAAATAATTATCTCATCTGAGACGTGCAGAGTTGCGAATATGAAAACAGTGAGACACCGAGAGAGGATAAACATAACAAGAAAATACCTGCTTAATCTGTTGATGCATTGTGGAGATCCTTTGTGGATTACAGGGGAAAAAAACATATTTTTCCCCTGATTTATAAACCAAAGAAAAATATATTTTATTACACATCAAATGTGATATCACCAAAGAAGTCCTAATATGTTAAAAATGTTCCTATGTCATTTGCATTTTCACTGACGGCCTCCATACAGTCACTGTAAGTCACCGCATAGTTGCCTTCATTGTAACACATATTTGAGCTTTTATAAAGACATTATGATTCTACACATCTTCGTGGATTAAAACAATGACAGGGATGTGGTGGTGCCAGAGCCTTCATAGAGAACCGCGGGTCGAGAATAGTGCTGTTTTCTCCTTAGTATTCAGATTAGATGTAAATATAAGCATGTTCTCTTCTTGCCACCTCCCCTCAAACCCCTCCATGTACACTCCAAAAGACTGACCGACAGTTGTAACAGAAAACCACTGTCAGCATAAAATATAACAAGAGTCACTGAAAATACTTGTTTCAATGCCTATGTTTCCCTTCTCGGTTCAGGTTTTGTTTTCAATGCCAAATTTGATTTTTGAATGCCAAAGATAGCTGTCGCTGTTGGGATATTATCCAAGAATTATTTCTTGAAAACACAACCGTTTGTAAAATGTAAAATCATATACAAACGTTGAACCTGGTTTTGCTCTCTTTTTTGCACTCTGTGGTGACATGGTCATTTTAAAAAGTAAATATTTTGTGACAGTTATTTTCATGCAAGTTTGGTAACATATGTTTTTATGCAAATGTAGTCAACATAGTACTTTAAATGCAAACATTTGCATATTACACATCAGTGGTTTAGCCATGTGGGAGGTTTACGCTAATCTATTAGGACATTGTGTAACGTCCAGTGGACTGGACCCAAAAGCAAACTACGGATACCAGGGGAAGATGGTGTAAGCAAGAATGTTTTATTTCTGCTTGCAGACAATAAACACGGGAACACAGGGAATACTCAGCCGCTTGTCTTCCGCGGCTCTCGACGGGGCTCGTGACTAGTAGATAGCTGCAGCTACAGCGGCTCTTGATGCTGTCTTGTGATGGGTAGACAGCCGCTGCTTCGGTGGTTCTTTGTGCGGGCTCGTGACGGGTAAACAGCCGCTGCGTCTGCGGCTCTCGGTGCTGTCTCGTGCTGAGTTGGATCGAGGATCGGGGCCGAGGGTCCGTGGCGGGTGCTAGCGTAATAGCTAGCTAGCGGACATAATGCACGGCCTTGGAAAACCGGTCCACGATGGTCAGGATGACGGTGTTCCCCTCCGACGGCGGCAGACCGGTGACGAAGTCTACGGCGACGTGAGACCAGGGTCTGCTCGGAACTGGCAGGGGTTGTAACAGACCCGCCGGAGGCTGGTGGGACGCCTTGCCCCGGGCGCAGACCGCACATGCCGCCACAAACTCCCGGACGTCCCTCTCCATTCCCGGCCACCAGAACCGCTGGCGGAGAAACGTGACGGTCCGTCGAGCTCCCGGGTGGCACGTCAGAGGAGAAGAGTGTCCCCACTGCAGGACCTGGGAGCGAACCTCCGGGGGAACGAATAGGCGGTTCGGTGGGCCTCCACCTGGAGCCGGACTAGCATGCTGGGCCTCCTGGACGACAGTCTCAATCTCCCACGTAGCCGCTCCTACAAAACAAGAGGGAGGAACAATGGGGCCGGGGTCCGGCGGCCCCGAGGGAGGGTAGACCCGGGAGAGGGCGTCCGGTTTACCATTCCGGCTCCCGGGGCGATACGACAATACGTACTCGAATCGGCTCAGAAATAGGGCCCACCGGGCCTGGCGAGGATTTAGCCTCCGGGCCGCCCGGAGGTAAGCCAGGTTTTTATGATCTGTCCAGGTGAGGAACGGCTGCTGGCTGCCCTCCAGCCAGTGCCTCCACTCCTGGAGAGCCAAGACGACCGCCAACAGTTCCCGGTTTCCCACGTCATAATTCCGTTCCGCCGGACTGAAACGCCGGGAGAAAAAGGCACATGGATGGAGCTTTTGGGAGGAGGCATCTCGCTGGGACAGGAAGGCCCCTGCGCCGGTCTCCGACGCGTCCACCTCCACCACAAACTGGCGGGCCGGGTCCGGATGCTTCAGAATAGGGGCGTTAGTGAAAAGGGACCTGAGTCTGGAGAATGCTCCCTCGGCTTCGGGATCCCAGATGAAAGGGACCTTCGGGGAGGTCAACCGGGTGAGAGGTGCGGCCACTTTGCTATAATCACGAATAAAGCGGCGATAGAAATTCGCGAACCCGAGGAAGCGTTGGAGTTCCTTCCGGGTGCCGGGAACCGGCCAGTCCGTCACGGCTCGAATTTTCGCGGGATCAGGTTCCAGCTGACCCCGGGCTATCACATAGCCCAGGATACTGACGGAGGGGACGTGGAACTCGCATTTTTCTGGTTTTACGTAAAGTTTGTTCTCCAACAGCCGCTGGAGAACCAACCTCACATGCTGCTGGTGCTCCGCGAGGGACCGAGAGAAAATGAGGATATCATCGATATAAATGAACACAAACTGGTTTATCATGTCCCTGAACAGGTCATTCATTAGAGTTTGGAAAACGGCAGGGGCGTTAGTGAGGCCAAAAGGCATTACGAGATACTCAAATTGCCCCAACGGAGTGTTGAATGCCGTCTTCCATTCGTCCCCCTCCCGGATTCGGACCAAATGATACGCGTTCCGGAGATCTAGTTTCGAAAAAACCTGCGCGTGACAGAGAGGCTCAAAAGAGGGGTCTATGAGTGGTAACGGGGTCTTGTTCTTTTCCGTGATCTGATTTAAACCCCGATAATCAATACATGGGCTTAGGGACCGGTCCTTCTTCTCAACGAAGAAAAACCCCGCCCCCAGCGGTGCGGACGAGGGCCGAATCAACCCAGCCCCCAGGCACTCCTGGATGTAGGTCGCCATTGCCAGTCCATTCGGGACGCGAGATACTATACAGCCTACTGGTGGGGAGCGGAGCGCCTGGAAGCAGATTAATCGCACAGTCGTAGGGGCGATGGGGTGGCAACGCGCAGGCCAGGTCTTTGCTAAAAACCTGTGCGAGATCCCGATAGGCCGGCGGCACGGCGGTCAGGTCCGGAGGGAGTGGCGGAGCGGTGGGTCGAAGGGGCGTGGGAACGGCTGCCCGAAGGCAGCAGGCATGACAGGCAACACCCCAGCTGGCGATGGACAGTGCCGTCCAGTCCAGCTGGGGGTTGTGGAGCTGTAACCAGGGGAGACCCAGGACCACGGGGGACGCGGGAGAGGGGATGACGAACAGCCGGATGGTCTCTGTGTGGTTACCGGATAAACTGAGGAGGAGGGGGATCGTACGGTGAGTAACCTGTGCGATTAGCCGACCGTCCAACGCGTTGACCGCCCTCGGGCGCTCGAGCAGCTCGAGGGGTACCCCCACCCGAGTCGCAAAACCGGAGTCTAAGAAATTCTCGTCCGACCCGGAGTCGACGAGAACCGACGTTGGGTGAGACTGAGACTGGACCGTTAGGGTAGCGGGAAAAGAAATACGGGACGGAGAGCGCGGGGACGCGGCGTTGCTCACCAGGAGGCCCTCTATCACTGGTGAGCCACCCCTTTTGGGGCCACCCGGCAGGCGGCGGCGTAATGCCCCGAAAGGCCGCAGTACAAACACAGCCGGAGACTAATCCGTCGCTGGCGTTCGGCCGGAGTCAGGCGAGCCCGTCCCAACTGCATGGGCTCGTCCGACCCCGGGCGTCCCACTAGAGTCTCTACGGTGGACTCTGCGGTCCCAGGACCCGGGCCCGCGAACGGGGTCGGGTGCGGGGCCCGCCCAGCGCGCTCGCGTCTGCGTTCCCGGAGACGGTTGTCTATCTGAATGGCTAGGGAAATGAGCTGCTCCAGGGTCGTCGTGGTGTCACGGGAAACCAGCTCATCCTTTAACCCCTCCGACAAATTACGCGAGAAAATTGTTATCAGGGTCCGCTCACTCGCGCCGCTCTCTGCGGCAAGGATCCGGAACTCGATAGCAAAATCCGCCACCGACCCGGACCCATGCCGCAGGGAGAGCAGCTGATTCAGAGCGTCCTGGCCCCGTACCGGATGGTCAAACACCACTAGGGGCTCCGCGGAAAACCCCGCGAATGAATTTAAGGTGGTCGACTGGCTAGCCCATAACGCTGTGGCCCACTGGGCCGCTCTACCGCGGAGCAGGTTTATGCAAAACGCGATGCGGGCCCTGTCTGATGGATAACTAAGGGGTTGCAGGTCGAACACTAGTGAACAATTTAGCAAAAAGCGGCCGCACCCCCCAGACTCACCGGCGTAAGGCTCCGGAAGAGGGACCCGTGGTTCCCGGATGGCGGTGGGGCCCGGCGGGGCAGGGATCTCCCCCGCAAGGAGAAAGGGGGCGCTCGGTGGTACCGGTGCCGGTGCAGTCAGTAAATCCATCCTGCGGGTCAGTTCCTGTAGCGTGTCCAAGATTCCCCCCAGCACCTGCTCATGTCTCCCGACGATGGTCTCTTGGGTGCTGAGAGCCTCCTGGACGGAAGCCGGGTTTGCTGGGTCCATGTTTTGGGTCGAGCGATTCTGTAACGTCCAGTGGACTGGACCCAAAAGCAAACTACGGATACCAGGGGAAGATGGTGTAAGCAAGAATGTTTTATTTCTGCTTGCAGACAATAAACACGGGAACACAGGGAATACTCAGCCGCTTGTCTTCCACGGCTCTCGACGGGGCTCGTGACTAGTAGATAGCTGCAGCTACAGCGACTCTTGATGCTGTCTTGTGATGGGTAGACAGCCGCTGCTTCGGTGGTTCTTTGTGCTGTCTCATGCTGAGTTGGATCGAGGATCGGGGTCGAGGGTCCGTGGCGGGTGCTAGCGTGCAACAGGTCAAGCCTAGCAGAACAATCGCTCGACGCTGGACCTCCGGGAGGAGGACACCCTTAACTGCTCCTTGATGACGGAAATGATCTGCAGCTGCGATTGGTGGGCGTTCTCCTCCCAGCTGCCCAGCGTCTTGCCTGATTGAAAAAGAAACAGAAAGAGACATCCTGGCCGTAACCAGCATTACTATAGCACCACCTAGTGGTGGAGCTTCCCAGACCACTACACATTGAGTTTGATGCAAATGTTGTTATATAGGAGCTGGCAATGCATCATATCATATCGAGAGGTTTTATGCTATCACATTAGCAGTTGGGCAGTTCTGTGCACAATATATTTACATGGAAACTATGGCTGAATCAGTTAATGGAGACATTAACTAATAAAGGAATATCTAATCTTATGCAAGTTTCTTGGGGACTTATTATGCAAGTATCTGGCGCTGTGCAGTGTCATATGCAAATTAGGAATTAGGAAAAATTTTCTAAATATCTGGTGACTTGGGGAGGTATTTGTGGTTATGTATGGTACCTGGAAATTTAGTTATGTATTCATTCGTTTAACATTTCATTAGTGTTTCTATGGAACAAAGTTGCATCCGGTTTAGTTTAAATCAGCCGGTCTCCTTTATCCAATAGTACAACAAAACAAGGACATTGTTAGCCTATCATCTTGCTGCTGTCTGTTTTAAATGACTGAATATGTCTCTCTACCCTCAGTTCATTCATGCTGCTGTTACGCACCCCTCCAGCTCCCCATCTCCACCAAATCTTCATCAGGTCCATCAGCTTCATCAACTCATCATTCTGTGAACCTCATCAGCCACCACCACCACCAGGTCTGGACTCCGTTAGGGGATTTGTCTTGTTGCAGACACCCGTCCATTACATCGGCCTCGCTGTGGGGGGAAAAGGTCGGCCACAGCGGCGTCGTGTCGGCCGCACGCATGAACAGTGCCGTGGTTGTTTTCCTGGACCGGGTGGAGAAGGTGAACTCGGTGGTCGAGACGGGCATTACCGTGAACAGCTGTTTCGTGCAGGTACTGCCTTTATGCCAACCCGCCACCAAGGTAGTCCTGTCGAACGTCCCCCCCTTCATCACCGATGAGTTCCTCAGCAGAGAGCTGTCCAGACACGGGAAGGTGGCGTCCCCGATCCGCAGGATGTTGTCTGGGTGTAAGTCTCCATTGCTGAAGCACGTGGTGTCCCATCGCAGACAGCTGTATATGGTACTGAACAACCGGAACGAGGAGCTCAACCTCCGTTTCATTGTTAAAGTAGATGATTATGACTACACCATATACGCCACTTCAGCGGGCATGAAGTGCTTCGGTTGTGGAGAGGAGGGACACTCGGTGAGGGCCTGTCCGAAGCGGAGCGAGCCGGCTCCGCCCGGCCCGGGAGCGGCTGCGGCTGCTGACGCGGGGGCCCCCGCCGCTCCACCGGTACCGGAGCGGCGGAGGGCTCCCGCCTGGGGGGCCGCTGCCGCGGCGGCGGTGGCCGCCCCCATCGTGCGGCCGATCGCGGCTCCGCGGGAACCCGTCGCTGTGGCCGGACCAACACAGGGGGTGAGTTCAGTTGATGCACCGGGGGTGGAGGTAGTTACGGGTGAAAAGGGGGTTTTGGGTGAGGGTATTGTGCGTAAAGAGGGGGTGGTGGTTGAGGAGGTTGTTCTGGGAGGGGAGGGTGCTCTGGGTGGGGTGGGGGAGAAGGAGGTGGGGGGTGGTGTGAGCGATGTGTGTGGGATACAGGTGGAGGAGAAGGCAGGTGAGGGGGTCGCAGAGGAGAAGGCAGGTGAGGGGGGCGCGGAGGAGAAGGCAGGTGAGGGGGGCGCGGAGGAGAAGGCAGGTGAAGCAGGTGGGGAAAAGGAGAAAGAAAAAGATGGGGGGGAGCGCAGTGCGCTGTGGAGTGAGCAGGTGGAGGAGGCGGAGATGGAGGAGGAAAACGAGGGGGAAAAAAAAAAAAAAGTACAACAAAACGCAGGAGGTCGAACAGGGTGGTGGCGATGAATGTGGGTGTGACTGATGAGAGTGCGAATGATGAGTGTGTGTCTGATAGTAGTGATGTTCCGGTTTTTAGCAACAGTCAAAAAAAGAAAATGTTTACATCAGAAAAATTAAAATCGTTTTTAGCGCAAACCAAGAACCAGCATGGGGTAAAGGTGGGTGAGCACTTCCCAGACCTAGGTCTTTTTATTGCCTCGGCCAGACTCCACATGAGCCAGAGGGAGGAGTCTGGCCTCACAGACCAGGAGGCTTTTAGACTGAAGAAACTTGTGCTTAAGGCAAAGCGTCAGCTGAGCAGTGATGGAAAGGGCAGCTTGGGATATTTTATCTAAGTTACTGTTTTATTGGTTGGTTTTTACTTTAATTTTATCCACCATGGATGTTTTTAAAGTGGGCCTGTCCAATGTAAATGGTGCCAGAGACGTCCGGAAGAGAACGTCTATCTATGAAACATCTAAAATGAAAAAGATAGACGTTCTCTTCCTACAGGAGACACACAGTGATTTTAACAATGAGTATGACTGGAGGAGGGAGTGGGAAGGGGAAGTCATTTTAAGCCACAACACCTCCCTTAGCGCAGGAGTGGGCTTCCTCTTCTCACGGGCTTTTAAACCCAACGCACTGGAGGTCCAGCATTTTATCGAGGGAAGGCTTCTTTTAGTCAAAGCTCGGTTCGACAAATTTTCTGCTGTTTTTATCAACGTCTATGCTCCATCGTCCGGTGCAGAGAGGAAGCAGTTTTTACTCAAAGTGAATGAGGTTTTAAATGGTTGCTCCACGGAGGATTTTTTATTCTTGGGGGGGGATTTTAACTGCACAGTTAGGATGCAATTTTAGATCGTAATCACGCAGAGCCTCATCCAGCTTCTCAGCACGCCTTGAAGCAGCTGGTCCGCTCTCACGGCCTGGTGGACGTGTGGAGGAGGATGCACCCAGACTCCAGACAGTACACCTGGTCCCACTTCAGAGAGAGCAGGGTCTCCTCAGCGAGGTTAGATCGTATTTATTGTTTTAAGCATCATTTTAGCATTTTTAAGAGTTGTGTTATTATGCCTACTGGTTTTAGTGATCATTCTCTGGTTTTAGCTCATGTTCTTATCAGGAACATTTTACCCAGAACTGCGTATTGGCATTTTAATTCTGTTTTAACATTTGATAAGAGTTTTAGAGAGGTTTTTATTTATTTTTGGGGTACTTTTAGACAGAGGAAGGGTGATTTTAGCAGTCTTAAGCAGTGGTGGGACCATGGTAAGACACAAATAAGACTACTGTGTCAACAGCACACTTTAAACGTCACACGTGATAGCGCCAGCTCTATGAAAGATCTAGAGACCGAGATAGTGGAACTGGAACATTTAAGTGAGTCCACAGGAGATCGAGGTTATATTGAAAACCTCAAAGAGAAAAAGAGGGCTTTAGCCGACCTGCTGGATAGTAAGGTGCAGGGCGCCCTGGTCAGGTCCCGGTTCCTGAACATTACAGAGATGGATGCTCCCTCTAGCTATTTCTTCAGTCTGGAGAAAAAGAATGGGCAGGGGAAAGTAATCCACGCACTGCTGTCTGACACAGGGCAGGAACTGACGGAACCGGGCCAGATACGGGGGCGAGCTGTGAGCTTTTATCAAAAATTATACTCCACGGAATACCAGGAAGAGCCAGCTCTCCTGGACGTTTTCTGTGGAGGACTGCCCCAGGTCTCTGAAGAGGCCAACTCACAGCTCCAAGGCCCCCTCCAGATGCAGGAGCTGCTGGCCGCCCTGCAACGCATGCAGGGGCGGCGGGCTCCTGGCATCGATGGCCTTACGGTTGAATTTTATAAGGCCTACTGGGACATCCTCGCAGAGGATGTCTCGGAGGTTTTTAATGAGTGTCTGGCCTCTGGTTCCATGCCAGTGTCCTGCAGGAGGGCAGTCCTCACTTTGCTGCCCAAAAAAGGAAACCTGCAGGACATCAAAAACTGGCGCCCTGTGTCACTGCTCTGTGTGGATTACAAACTCCTGTCCAAAGTATTGGCCTCCAGGCTGGGAAAAGTTATGGAGCAGGTCATCCACCGGGACCAGACCTACTGCGTCCCCGGCAGGTCCATGGTGGACAACGTCCACCTAATTCGAGATGTTTTGGATGTCTCTAGTTCATTAGGTGTAGACGCTAGTTTGATTTCCCTGGACCAGGAAAAGGCTTTTGACCGCGTTGAGCACAGCTTCTTGTGGAGCGTGATGGAGAAGTTTGGGTTCAGCGCGGGCTTCATAGCTAAGATCAAGGTGCTGTACAGGGATGTTGAGAGTGTGCTGAAAATCAACGGCAGTCTGAGTGCTCCTTTTAGAGTGTGTAGAGGGGTCCGGCAGGGCTGTGCTCTGTCTGGGATGCTCTACGCTCTCTCCCTTGAACCTCTCCTCCACAAGATACGTTCCAGCACTCAGGGTTTGTTTTATCCGGGTTTTAATAAAGAAATGATTTTATATGCGTATGCAGACGATATTATATTTTTTATTAAAAACCAAAGTGAGGTCAACATTTTAGCAGGTATTATACAGGATTTTAGCTCAGCATCGGCAGCGAGGGTCAACTGGGGAAAGAGTGAAGCCCTCGCTGTCGGTGAGTGGGGCGGCGGTCTCCCCCAAAACCTGGAGTGGAAGAGAGGAGGTTTAAAGTATCTAGGGGTGTTTTTGGGAGCAGACCATATAGTGAAGAAGAACTGGGAGACCGTCACAGAAAAGGTCGAAGAGAAACTTAAAAAATGGAAATGGCTGCTCCCCCAGATGTCACTTAGAGGGAGAGTGCTGGTTTTAAATAACTTGGTAGCATCCCAGTTGTGGCACCGGTTAGCCTGTGTGGACCCCCCCTTAGGCCTACTTGCAGACATCCAGAGGAAGATGGTGGACTTCCTCTGGGGGGGTCTGCACTGGGTGCCACAGGGGGTGCTTTTTTTAGCCAGGGAGGAGGGGGGACAGGGCCTTGTCCACCTGGCCAGCCGGACTGCCACTTTTAGACTACAGTTTATTCAAAGGTACCTCACAGGCCCGGCAGATCTGGTGTGGAGAGATGTGGCCAGCAGCATCCTGAGGCGTGCCAATAACCTGGGGTTGGATGATGCTCTGTTTTTAACTGATCCTAAATTTTTTAAATTAACTATGTTGCCTCCTTTTTATCAGGGTGTCTTTAAGTCATGGGCCCTTTTTAACCACAAAAGGTGCCCAGAAGCCAACTCTCTGCACTGGTTGTTGAGAGAACCACTGGTCAACGGAGCCAGGCTGGACGTCAGCAACCACACCACGCACGGCCTGACGGCGGCGCTGATCCAGTCTGGAACCTTGACCCTGCAGCAGCTGGTGGATGCAGCGGGGCCGGCACTGACCAACACCCAGGCCCTGGGTTCTCTGCTGGGGCTGCAGTCTCTCCGGGTGGCAAGGAGGATCCTGGAGCTCTGGTCACGGAGACTAACAAAGAAAGACAAAGATCTCCTGATGGGTGGCCAGACCAGGACCAGCCCGGATGCTGCAGACCCCTACCCGGACATCATCCTGAGCCCAGGGTTGGGAGAAAAGACCGGCCCCCTTCTGAGAGTCATCCACGCAGAAAAACTAACAATAACAAGAGCGGACAAAGAGACTCTGTACCGCAACTGCGTGA
This sequence comes from Cottus gobio, assembly GCA_023566465.1. Taxonomy (NCBI): domain Eukaryota; kingdom Metazoa; phylum Chordata; class Actinopteri; order Perciformes; family Cottidae; genus Cottus; species Cottus gobio. Next base: position 17,885,206 of record CM042235.1, read on the forward strand.
AGTGCATCCACCAGGCCGGACTGAGCGGCAGGCCTCCAACTGTGTGGACCAAGAGATGGGGACAGGATGGACCCAGCCCACAGTGGAGGATTTTATACAAAGCCCCCCTCAAAAAACGGACAGGTGACCTCCAGTGGAGAATCTTGCACGGTGCCGTCGCTTCCAACGCTTTTATTTCTGTTCTTAATCCAACTGTTTTTAGTGGGTGTCCATTTTGCGGCGTACGTGAGACAGTTTACCACGTTTTTACTGAGTGCAAGAGACTCACCAGTCTCTTCTCTCTTTTAACATCGGTTTTTACACGTTTTAACGTTGTTTTTACTGAGAGGATTTTTATTATGGGAGCTGGCTACAACAAAAATTTTAAAATCAAGTGGCAGCTCCTCAACTTCCTCTCAGCCCAAGCTAAACTGGCCATTTACACCAGCAGGAAGAGGAAGGTAGAGCAGGGGGAGGGGCAGGAGGCGGCGGCAGTGTGGAAGACAAACCTCCGGTCAAGACTCCGGCTTGAGTTCGGATTTTATCGACATGTTTCCGATCTTGAGTCTTTTAAGGAGCGATGGTGTTTTAAAAACACACTGTGTGAGGTTTTAAACGATCAGCTGTCCTATTCACACTTTTTAACTGACGTATTTTAAAAACAAAAGAAAACAAGTCTTTTAATTTATTTTTTGTATTTATTTGCATTTGAGACAGTTTGTGACTGTAAAAATTTAAACAATATGTAAATAAAGTGTTTTTGTAAAAATCAAAAAAAAAAATCTCTCTCTCTCTCTCTCCCACAGATTCTGGTATTGATTTTTAATAGTATAGACTGTCGTAATCTAATTTTTTTCAAGCACTTTCTAAATAAAAAGTGAGTTCAGATGTATCTGACTGCTTGTATTAATTAATGAAAAAGTAGCCAGGTGCGGTAATATAGAAACGTATGGCATGTCGTTGACAGGGGACTCTGCTGGGCAGATGACATTTACATGAGACCCACTAGACAAATGTAGTTCTCATGAACCAGACCAATATATCAATCAGTGAAAATCAGTTATGAAAACATTATACCATATAGATTTCTGTCCGACTTATTGAAGCGTTCGTAGACCCGCGTAGAGACGGAGGGTGCTGAATGAAGAAGAAAGGCAGGAGGGGAAAGTTGGGAAGAAGACAATGAAAAAACTGAAAAGTGTTAAGAAAGCTACGCTTGGCCCCTGCTTCCTGCCATCGTGTCTGAAAGCTGTGAGCCGAGCAGGAATGTGATGATGGCGAGGAAAAGCCAAAATAATGATTTCTCAGTGTCACACAGACTAGCCCTCAAAGTTAGCCCGGCTGCCACAGTCAATCTGCTTCCTCTGCCATCCTCTTCACGCTAGGCTTGGCCGAGCGGTGCTGCGCGGCGGGCCGGGCCTCCACTTCATACACCAAAACAATCAGCGCTCATGTTGCTGTCACAGCAGAGCTACCTCTGCACACAACAGCGTGTTGGAGACAGAACACGAGACGGGCAGACGTCCACTCTGACGAATGTGCTTGTGTGGTGTGTGACGGTGTTCTGTTGCTGTCTCAGTGAGAACTTTGGCTTATACACCCTGCGAGTTTTGTGTAGTTTTGTGCAGTCCTCACTTTTAGTTTATGATTTGGAGTTGAGTTTAAGCAAAATATACGGAGGCCCTGAGAGCTCCATGCACTGTGAATAGAAAAAACAGACACATGTTGTGTTTTCTGCATGTGCAGATTGTTTATTTTGTTCAGTTTTCTCTATGTGTTAGCTCTTTCTTTATGATGCTTATGAGTTCTTAAGATAAGCACCTGTGTAAAACAATGTGAGTTTAGATTATAGTCCAAAGAACAAGTAGATAGTAACGATGCTAATGATCTGGTTCCATGTGTGAATCCAGAATTCCCAAAGAATTTCTTCACATTTTGAGATCAGAGTGAACTACAGTACATGAGTGTCAAAAGCAATCCATGAGTGTCAAAATCATTAAAATAGATTTAAGTCCAGATGCAGATTGAAGTATGTTTTACATTTCTCTCATTAAAATATGTAACTTTTTTTAAAGGTCGCCATGCACTCTCAAGGGTTATGATTATAATTGGTATAATTAGACTATGATAGTCGAAATGTCCAAAATGTTTAAAAAATCCATCCAGCAACCCACAGCAGTGGCAGGAGAGGTTCTACTTTGTCTCAATCACATTTCTACCAGAGACACTTAATGTATCTCTGAAGCATGAATCCCACCCGTGAAACTCTATAAATGTCTCTATTTGTCAACCATTGGCATGACATGAAAGAGGATTTGGTTTACATTCAGTTCTACTCATCATAGTGTATTATGTGCATCCTCGAGGTCCAACAAACATGTCGAGTGCATTTTCTTACTAAAACATTTGCAACGCCGAGTCCGTTATTAGTTTAAATATGGCATTGTTAAAGAGCTGCAAATGTGTTGGATATGTGCAGCCTAGACGGAAAAAATATATATATATACCAAAGTAACTTGTGTATAGTTGAGCTTCTGTTAGGAATATTGTGGTTGAACATTGGAAAAGTGTTTGAATATTTTTATTAGAACGAGTGAACAACCTTTAATTTCTTTATAGTGTCTGTGTGTTTGTGTGCGTGTGTGTGTGTGTGTGTGTATGTAAGTGTGTGTGTAAGTGTGTGTGTGTGTGTGTGTGTGTGTGTGTGTGTGTGTGTGTGTGTGTGTGTGTGTGTGTGTGTGTGTGTGTGTGTGTGTGTGTGTGTGTGTGTGTGTGTGTACATGCATGCACCAATGTGTTGAACTTTGGAATTCATCTTTTATTTGCATAATGCCTTAAGGTCTGCCATAGACTTTAATTACTGTGATCTGTCGCGCCGCTCTCTCTCTGTCATTTTCTCTTTTCTCTCCCCCTCCGTCTGCCTTCCTCTCAGCTTAAGCACTTGTCCTCCTTAGCTAAAGGTCAATGTTAATCACTGGCTGCAATAAAGGGGATATTTTTCTTATGAGGGACCTGTTGTACTGTGTTTCCAATTAGCTCCGGTTTAAAAATACAGCTTCTTGGCATGGCCGGGGAACGCACACACACACACTGCTCTATTTGTGTGTCACTTCGAAACCTCTTCTCTCTCCCTCTCTCACCAAACTTCCATTTACTCCCAGCAGAGGCAGCGGATAAAAATACCTCATTTTGAAGGAGCAGCCCCAGCGCTGGTGGCTACTCACACTGAAACTCATTTGTTCAACTGGAAACAAGACAGTCGAGGCTGGTATTCAATCACAGCCACTAAAAACAAGTCAAAAGGCCATCCGTCATCCTCTACAAGTATGGATTAACTGCACCCAGAAGAAAATATCTCCACCGTGAGGTCATTTATAGTATATTGTCTTCCGCTGAGCTGAAGCCCCTGCTCTGTTCTCTATCTTGCACCGAGCCCATCACATATCACTAGTGGAACAAAGTCTGAGGTCAGGTCCATGAATACAACAGAGTAACAGAGTGCGATGATACCTCGGGGTTTTATGAAAACACCGGCTGTACAATTCTTCACTTGTCAACTTGATGCGGGAGTTTCAATTCAATTTGCTTTTAATAGCTTTGCTAACTCTCTTTCTGGAGCTCCCAAAGTTACAGTTGAGCAGATCTCTCCATGTTTCCCCCGGAGCGCCGCCATATTAAGGCCTGGGGTGTGAAACAGGGAGAAAACAGGGTCCCAAACCCCTCCACCAGTCATTTTAATTAACAACCCCATTTTAATTAAACATTGATTATCTGCTAATTAGCCCCTGATAGCTCCCAGATGTGAGTGGGAAACGGATACTGGGAGTGACAGGCAAGTGGATGGGGGGGGACGATGAAAGATATGTGGCACGACCAAATTGTGTTGCGGATCCCTCTAGGGCTGAATGTTTTGTGATTATTTTTTCGATTATAAATGATGCCTTCGCTTCACATTCTTCCTAATTGACGTCGCTTTGATAGCTCCTGAATGACGGACGCGTGGAAAATTGAGTGCAAGTGCGCGTTCTCATCAAATTTGGGCAATTTTCTGCCACGGCAAAGCAATAAATATATATTTTAAAAGTGGGACAGTTGCTGGCTGGTAAATGAAAGTCAGCGTTGATAATAAGAGAGCTGGCTTTCCTAGGGAGGGGGGATCGGCTCTAAGCGAGGCTTCTGTCAGAGACCTCACCATTAGATCTTCCTCAAGTCGACACCCACTCCCAGTTTGACTCTCATCTCGTCTGAGTAACTGTCTCAGCATTTGTGTGAATATATGAGCACTCACTCTCCACCCATCAAACGATCATTATTTGTTCCCAGCCTGCCCTAAAGTCAGCTTCTTTTAATAAGAAACAAGATACACAAAGCACACACCAACCTGATTACAGAGTGAGTTCCCGTAGCATGGGGTGTACTTTGTGGCACTAAACTGCGACGGGGGACAAAAGTAAATAATCATCACTGTGTTGGTTTCATTCATTCCGTGTGCACGGATAAGCACACAATACCTGTACCCAACAGTTAACAACATGCTAAAAGCTGCGGCGATTACCAGCCGAGTGTTACAGGAATTATATGGCGCCCATGCAAATGGCAGCACATCAAATTAAGGCAGTAAATAAATGCACCAGCAACACAAAGGCATGAACATGAATAATAAATACTGTCATCGTCCTTTCAATTAGTTCTGTGTGCTTTGAATCAACCCTGCGCCTGTGTGTGTGTGTGTGTGTGTGTGTCTGTGTGTGTGTGGGGGGGGGGGGGGTGTCTCATTCACTACTGTTCGCTCCACGCAACATATTCCATCTGTACATAAGCTTCTAGTTTATGCCAGAGGCAAGCAAAACATCCATATCGTCATAAAGAAGGAAAGTTATTTGCTGAACAGGGATGTGGTGACCCCGGCTATCTTCCCAGACTAAACTGTAGTCACATTTAGAGGGTTAGGTTTCCTCCCAGATTACAATAGTAGTTTGAAACAATTTGAAAAAAAAGCTTGCTTAAAAACATTTAAAATCATAATCACTTAATTAAATTGAAATAAAACAAAAAAGATGCAACAAAAGATGCAAGAAAAATTAGAATTCATCATTACAATTTGACCAAATATGACCAAATGTTTCCCTCGAAATGTTACTCCCAAACATTACATATGAACCACACTTCCATGATATTTTTGGGGAATTTACAGTCTCACATCTTTTACAGTTTTTTTTCGATTGCTAAACGACAGTGGACACAACTGGAGTCACGTGCAAAACTCTAACTACAGTCTGCACAGCAGCAGTTTCACAGTTTTCAAAACTCTACACACTTATCCCATGACTTTAACCACAACCTGCACAACACTGTGGATTTACAGCACTTTGTTCAAATGCTAACACACTGCTGTCAAAACTGTGAACCACACATTCAAAACGGAATAGATTTCAGCCTTGTGCCTTTCAAACACTGCTGATTGCAATTTCAGCTGAAAGGCTAAGCAGGTGTCTTGTTTTAGACTTGTTAGTGAACACACACACATATATATATATATATTACAGTATATATAGGTAGAGCTCAGAAAGACTCATTTTGGAAATGGAACAAGGAAGACGGGTTCATGGAGGGAGAAGGGTGGCAGGGAGAGGGCGGATGCGTGGAGGAAGACAAAGAAGACAAAGAGCTGTTATTTCAGATGAAATAAGGGCTACACTTATAGACCATGTCGTGAACCATGGTCTCTCATTGAGAGAGGCAGGGTTGAGGGTGCAACCCAATCTGCAAAGATCCACAGTGGCATCTGTAATGCGAATTTTCATACAAACAGGTGAGAGTTACATCCTTACAGTAAATGAAAACATTACAGGAATCTATTTTGTATTGCAATTATAGAATATTTACACAGATATATATTACAGTAAGTTTGACTGTAAAATATATTTTTACAACAGGACCCAAAGGCTGCCCCCAACAGGGGGAAGAGGAAAAATATTTTCAGATGCGCAGGAAAATGCTATTGTTGATATGGTTGTTGTCAACAATGCAATAAAACTGCGGGAGATTCAAGATAGAGTGCTGGCTGATAATGATATATTTGAAAATGTTAATTCTGTCAGCACAACAACTATTGCTCGAGTCCTAAAGAAACACCAAGTTACAATGAAACAGTTATACACTGTACCGTTCGAGAGAAACAGTGAACGGGTAAAAGAGCAAAGATACCAATATGTCCAGGTAAGACGTCTGAGGTTACGTACACAGCTATAAAAAATATTTACAGTAAAAAAAAACACTAGCATTTCTACAGTAAAACTGTGCACTTACTGTTTTTCAGAGAGTAATGGAGGTGGAAGCACTGGAAAGACCACATTCATTTGTATTTATCGATGAAGCTGGATTTAACCTTGCCAAAACACGTCGCAGAGGAAGGAATGTTATAGGTCAAAGGGCCACTGTGGAGGTTCCAGGCCAAAGGGGGGGGAAATATCACCATGTGTGCTGCAATGGCCAATGATGGTTTGCTTCTCAACACACCACTCATTGGCCCATACAACACAGAAAGGCGTATAGCTTTCCTAGAACAGCTCTATGCTCAGCTAGTGCCAGCAGAACAGGGGGAGCCAGTAAGAAACCCCCAAGTTTTTGTCATAGTTTGCGATAACGTTGCTTTTCACCACTCTGCAGCTGTCACAGATTGGTTTGCAGCACATCACAGATTTATGGTTTTGTACCTGCCTGCATATTCACCCTTCCTCAACCCAATAGAGGAGTTTTTCTCTGCCTGGAGGTGGAAAGTGTTTGGTCACCACCCACATGACCAAATGTCTCTTTTGGAAGCCATGCGTGCCGGATGTGAGGACACGAGTCCAGAGGACTGCCAGGGATGGATAAGGCACTCCAGAAGGTTCTTCCCCAGGTGCATGGCAAGAGAAAACATTAGATGTGATGTTGAAGAAAACCTGTGGCCTGATGATAGAGAGAGGCAGGATTAGTCCCTCAATTATTTGTTTGAATTACAGTATGTACTTTTAGTTTCTACCTTTTTTTTCTCATTACTGTAATTCCGTAAATTACTACAGACTATTGAAGCAAACTGCTAATTTTCATTTACCTTAAATAATTGTTATGTTCTAAAAAATGTAATAAATCATGTGAAAGAAAGTCACTCTTTTCTTTGAAGAAAATATTACTTTGTATGAAGTCACTGAAATTGTTCAAACTGTAAAGATGAAAAGTTTGTATTTTCTGTATTGGTGTTTGATGCTAGTGTTTTTACTCTCAGTGTGTTCTGAGTGACAGTGTGTGTTATCTCAGTGAGGGTTGTGCATAGTGTTTGGCTGCACTGAGCGTGTTTTGAGCCATGTGTTAAGAGTTGTGTTGCTTGGAATGAGTTTTGCAGGTGATGTGAACTGTTTAGCTCAGGTGACTGTTGGTAGTGCAGACTGTAGTTAGAGTTTTGCACATGTGACTCCAGTTGTGCCCACTGTCGTTTAGCAATCGAAAAAAACTGTAACTTCCTTAAGCTGCTTGGTTTTCATTTAAGTTTAAATGGAGCATCATTTACTAAAAGAACATCTTGCTTTATTGAAAAAGACTTGAAACTAGAGATTGAGACCATATACTATGTTTACTGAGGGAATTCAATTAAATTCAATTAATATAAATTCAATTATTTAAAAAAAAAAAAAATTTGTAGATCCTACCAGGAGTTGCCCCCTGCTGGTCAGTAAAGATAATGCAGCTTAAAGGCACACACTTTATGTCAGAAGCAGAGGTTAAACCTGGTCTCTATGTTTCTAGTCTATAGTTTAACCAAAATATTCACCTATTACATTCATTTCAATGTATTTATTTGATTTAATAAATCCAGTGCTGTAAAATGATCATTCCATAAAGCCCACGTGATTTAAAGCAGATCAATATCCAATACCACTGCAAATAGGCATTCCATCTAATATGAAATCAATATTTATATGGTTCAATGTTAATAATTTCTCTCTTGCGCTTCTTCTGTTCCGCATTGTCCAGAAGAATCCCCATCATGCAACAGAACAATAATGAGTTGGTCACCCTTTCATTTGAGTTTGTTTTACTTTGACCCAAAACAAACGGAAAAGTGTCAGGTTCTGCCTCTTGTTTTGTGTCTATAAGAAGAGAATGAGGGGTAGGTAAGGGAGAGAGAGAGGGAGGGAGGGGAGAAGGGGAAAATCAGCAGAGAGCAAGGCACTCAAAGTGGGGAATCACATCACAAACTTGTATTGATCCGTGTTCCTACACAGTGTTTGGTGAGAAAAGATAGAGTAGAGAGTTAATGAGTGTTTGAGAGGGTGGAGGAGGAGAAGGAGAGACGGCGTGTGTGTGTGTGTGTGTGTGTGTGTGTGTGTGTGTGTGTTCCATCAGTGTATGAGGAGAGTGAATGGGAATCGAAGACGACTCGCCTAAGTTTCAGTTGAACGAAGTGAATTCCAACAGTGGAATTGATCTGCTCATATTAATGGCAGGGGAATGCAGTGCACTTTATATAAATCAAGGTTTTAATATCTGTAATGCCTCTCAAAGACCATTGCGACTGCTAATAAAAACTTATTGCAAACCAATGGAGCAATATCTCTTTTTTCTCCCCGACAAGTGTGTGTCTCTCTCTCACACATACACCTATATACTATAGACTCGTGTCCCCTCCCTGTGGGTTAATTTCTCCCAGGGATCAGCGGTGATTACGGGCCCAGCGGTGCGTCGCGCCGCAGCAAGATGGCTAACGGAAAGATCGATTTCTGTTTTTACCGACTTAATTCAATGCAGGCTATTTAAACTGGCAGGGCAGGGAGGAATTAGATTGTATTTGCTGGGTATGGATTTTTACCTTGTGAAAGCAGCAAGAGCAAAAGGGGCGGGAGGGGGTGGGGGCTTTACAAGGCCTGACTCCCATTTTGGCCCTCCACACACGTACTCGGGTAATCAGAGAGAATTACCATCTATTGATTATTCAATATTTTCCCAGATGATGTTGTTTTCATCTCTACTAGAAGTCTTTACAGGTTACCGACACTCACTGACGGAGAGGAAGGGTGGTGGTGTGGCCAGAGTAATGTGTTAGCACCAGTCACTTTTGCACACACACACACACACAAGTGTCATGTAATAAAGACAGGAAATGAGTTGGCTCCATATAGTCTTCACAAAGGGGGAAGTGGGTGTGTTCAACAGAGATCAGAGCAATAAATGGGTCAACCTCTAATGAGCTTTCAATAAAAGTCACATATGGACCTTTATGTGTTTATCTCAGGCATAATGGAAGTTATGTTGTGTGTTAATCTTAAGGTGTGTCAGTCTGTAAAAATCTCCAACAAAACCTTATTGTTTTTGAAAGGACAGTCCGTAAGTATTCATTCATTCAGTATTCATTGTCAAGTCTATTTACTAAATCTTTCAAGGCGCGTCATATTTATTAAAGACATTTTAAATGTTTATTTTTTTTTAAATGTCAATATAGTGATACATGCATTTTATTATTAAAGCCCCTTGAGGCAAATTTATGATATAAGGCTTCATAAACAAAATTGACTCGACTTTACATGTTGAGGTATTGATTTTGAAGTCTGTATTATTTAACCACTGCAGTTTTAGATTATGGATGGATGGATGGATGGATGCATTTATGGATGCATTTATGGATGGATGGATGGATGGATTGATGGATGGACGGATGAATGGATGGAAAAACCAATGAAATGCAATACACATTCTTTATGCATGAACGTATTTGATTAAAAAATGAATATTATTTAGCTTTTTGACTTGTCTTTGAATGGATTTTTTTTCATGTTTACATGCCACAGTCAAATCAAATCACCACACAGAAAAGAAAATTAAGAGGTGTATTGTATTTCAGTCATGGCCAGAAGAAAGGAGCTGCATAGACCTGCCATCAGTAAATGCAAAGCACTGTCATTAGTTTACATGAGGTGCAAAGGAGCTTTTCCTTTTTTCAGTTGGCGATGCATGGCACAGTAAATGCGTTATGTAATGTTATGTAACGGAATTGTTTGTATGCACATATTTCATCTTCCACACAGATGAATGTTGATGTGTTTTTTTTTACATCAAATCGCAACATTACAACATTCAAATGGTTCTTTAACAAGCAGCCAATGCCCCTTCATTTCACGTGCATAACTTTGAATCATGACATTTGGTTTGCTGTCCACAACAAAACAAGACTGGTGGAACAGTACACACACTACTTGTATGTTCATGTTTAGATTTTGTCATGAAAACAGTGAAAGAGAATATCAGCATAACATAACAGTAGCTTCTCCATGTGAGACTGTCAGAAGTGAGCAGCAGGCTGACAGGCCGCATGACAGTGAGGTGTAAGAGCATCGGACAGGCGTCTCTAAAGCAGAAACTCCTGCCTCTCCAATGACTCGCAGCCGACGTGTTAACCAGGGCTTCTCAGTCCTCTCAGGTGAATTATTTGCAGTGACACCGGCATTCATTCCAGACCGTATACTGCTCGTGTCTTGGTTTGAAGCTTGCTATCAGCAAATAGTTCTGGATAGATCCTGGAATTAAAAGAACAGATGCTGCATCTAAATCAGGTGAGTGGTACAAGAATTGCAGTTTCATGAGAACAAACACACAATAAATTATCTTGGGGAAATAATTAGACCTGCCACTGTTCTAACTTCACTGGATCTAATTTAATTCCAAGAAAATGTCTATTGGACACTTATACCAGAGATGATTCAATCTATGGATGCTCTTATGTAGTCACACCAGGCCGTAATCCTTTTTATTAAATCATTCTGTTCCTTTGGGATTTATTTTCTTAATCAAACAATGGTAAATGAACTTGCATTGTAAAGTGTCTTTGTAGTTTTTGGACCACTAAAGGCGCTTTCCACGACAAGTCATCATTAATTGATGAATTAATAAACTGATGACCGACGCAACCACACGAGGTCTCACCTGCCAGCAGATAACATATCTCAAATATGTTCCGTATATCACATATATGTGTGTGTGAGCTTTCTAAATGTGATGCCCGTGATAACTGAAGACCGCTGAAGACGTTTCTAACAACTTTGGTGTATTCTCTTCCAGTGCTGCAGTCCATATGTTGCTTTAACGTTGTGCCTTTGATGTTGTTCCTTTGATGACATCACAGTGTTCAGTAATATGAAATCAAGTGTTTAGAGTTAATTGTGTATGTTTGTGTACAGTTTATTAGTAAAGATGGGGGTTATCCACGTAATACATTCATACATTGCATAAAGTACTACGTACACAAGCATATCTATCTATCTTGTCAGGATGTGGTTCTGGACCCAATAGCAAAACCTCGCACAACGGTTAAAGTATAAACAAAAGGAATTTATTGTCTCTCAAACAACACAATACTCAAAAACTCAGGCCTTCAGGCAAAACTCAACAAAACATAAACGGAAAGTCTCTCAAAAAACAAAACTTAAATACTCAGGCCTTTGGCAATACTCCAGTATGGCGGTGTCTCGTGTCCAGCTCGTGAACAGGAATCTGCCGCTGCTTCAGCGGCGTCTCGAGTGTTGAGTCTGGGGCTGAGCATAGCAGCCCTCACAAGTGCAATCTCCCGACGCTTGTGTTCGGGCAGAGGCCACTCTTAAGCTGCTGCCGTGATTGTCTCTAACGCTCCGCAGCTGCGAGCGGTGGCCATCTCTCTCCCAGCTGTCCCGCATCAACCTGATCACAGATCCAACACACCATCTCTGGTCCCAGCCAGCGTTACTCTGGCACCCCCTGGCGGAGGTGCACTCAGGATCCTTACAGTACCCCCCCCTTAAAAGACGCCTCCAGGCGTCCACGGTACCACCGGACCAGGGTGGGTGGAGGGGGGTCCGGTAGGAGGGCCAAAACACTCCTGACGCCCACCGGCTCGTGGAGAGAGACCTGGAACACAGGCAAAAAGTCACTGGACAACCAAACTCAGGGGGACGGGCCGGAGGACGGGCCCCAGGCGGACACTCGGGAGGACGGGCCGGAGGACGGCCCCCCGGCGGAGACTCAGGAGGACGGGCCGGAGGACGGCCCCCAGGCGGAGACTCAGGAGGACGGGCCGGAGGACGGCCACCAGGCGGAGACTCAGGAGGACGGGCCGGCGGACGGGACCAACCAACCCTAGACTCGGGACGGGACTGGACCGGACAGGACTCGTGACGAGACTTAACCGGACGGACCTCGGGACGGGACTTAACCGGACGGACCTCGGGACGGGACTTAACCGGACGGACCTCGGGACTGGACTTAACCGGACGGACCTCGGGACGGGACTTAACCGGACGGACCTCGGGACGGGACTTAACCGGACGGACCTCGGGACGGGACTTAACCGGACGGACCTCGGGACGGGACTCAACCGGACGGAACTCGGGACGGGACTCAACCGGACGGAACTTGGGACGGAACTTGGGACGGGACTTGACCGGACCCGGAGGACCGGATATTGCCCGACCCTCGACCGGACTCAAGGGACCTGTGGTGGCTGGACCGCCGACGGGACTCGAGGGACCTGTGTCGGCCGGACCGCCGACGGGACTCGAGGGACATGTGTCGGCCGGACCGCCGACGGGACTCGAGGGACAAGTGTCGGCCGGACCGCCGACGGGACTCGAGGGACAAGTGTCGGCCGGACCGCCGACGAGAATCATAGAATTAGAGCCGGACCGGCCTGCCGGCAGGACTTGGAGAACAGGTGTCGGCCGGACCGCCGACAAGACTCGTGGGACAGGTGTCGGCCGGACCGCCGACGGGACTCGTGGGACAGGTGTCGGCCGGGCCGACGGGGCTCGTGAAACAGGTGTCGGCCGGACCGCCGACGGGGCTCGTGAAACAGGTGTCGGCCGGACCGCCGACGGGGCTCGTGAAACAGGTGTCGGCCGGACCGCCGACGGGGCTCGTGAAACAGGTGTCGGCCGGACCGCCGACGGGGCTCGTGAAACAGGTGTCGGCCGGACCGCCGACGGGGCTCGTGAAACAGGTGTCGGCCGGACCGCCGACGGGGCTCGTGAAACAGGTGTCGGCCGGACCGCCGACGGGGCTCGTGAAACAGGTGTCGGCCGGACCGCCGACGGGGCTCGTGAAACAGGTGTCGGCCGGACCGCCGACGGGGCTCGTGAAACGGGTGTCGGCCGGACCGCCGACGGGACTCGTGAAACGGGTGTCGGCCGGACCGCCGACGGGACTCGAGAAACGGGTGTCGGCCGGACCGCCGACGGGACTCGAGAAACGGGTGTCGGCCGGACCGCCGACGGGACTCGAGAAACGGGTGTCGGCCGGACCGGCGACGGGACTCGTGAAACAGGTGTCGGCCGGACCGCCGACGGGACTCGTGAAACAGGTGTCGGCCGGACCGCCGACGGGACTCGTGAAACAGGTGTCGGCCGGACCGCCGACGGGACTCGTGAAACGGGTGTCGGCCGGACCGCCGACGGGACTCGTGGAACAGGTGTCGGCCGGACCGCCGACGGGACTCGGGGATCTAGGGTCGGCTGAGCCACCAACCGGGCCGGGACTACCCGCAGCACGTGTGGGGAGGCTCGGACCGGGGCTGACGGCGGCATAGTTGGGGAAGCCGGGACCGGGACTAGCACCGTGACGGGACAGGGGACCGAGGCTGGTAGCGGCACGGGGGCAGAAACCGGGACTGAAGGCAGCACGGGGACAGAAACTGGGAGCGGGGCTGGGAGCGACACGGGGGCAGAAACCGGGACCGGGGCTGGAAGCGACACGGCGGCAGAAACTGGGACCGGGGCTGGCAGCGGCACGGTGGCAGAAACTGGGCTCGGGGCTGGCAGAGGCACGGTGGCGGAAACTCTGGGAGCTGGAGTCGGCCGGAGCGCCGACAGGACACGGGGAGCTGGAGTCGGCCGGGGCGCCGACAAGACACGGGGAGCTGGAGTCGGCCGGGGCGCCGACAAGACACGGGGAGCTGGAGTCGGCCGGGGCGCCGACAAGACACGGGGAGCTGGAGTCGGCCGGGGCGCCGACAAGACACGGGGAGCTGGAGTCGGCCGGGGCGCCGACAAGACACGGGGAGCTGGAGTCGGCCGGGGCGCCGACAAGACACGGGGAGCTGGAGTCGGCCGGGGCGCCGACAAGACACGGGGAGCTGGAGTCGGCCGGGGCGCCGACAAGACACGGGGAGCTGGGGTTGGCCGGACCGGCGACAGGTCACGTGGAGCAGGGGTCGGCGACGGCGCCGACAAGACCCGTGGAGCCGGGGTCGGTGACGGCGTCAACGGAATACAGGGAGCGGGCGTGACCGGCTTCCCCACAGCAGCAGCCTGCGCTGGGGGCCCCCTCCGCCGACGTCGACGGCCCGAGGCTCCGGCCTTCGGGTCAGAACCCCTAGCCCGTTGGAGGCACCGGGGCCCACCAAACGCCAGCCGGGCGCCGGCCCAGGGATCCGGTTCGGGGTCCTTCCCCACATTGGGATCCTGGTATCCTGGCTCCCGCACGTACCACCGGCCATTCCGAAAATAGAACTGGGGGGGCTGCACCACCACCTCAGGAACCTTGTATCCGGGATCCCGCACGTAGTCCGATGGCCCATCCAGGGCCATCCGGGGTTCCCTCCACTGGTCATACCAGGGATCCTCCACCTGACCGAAGTCACTTAAGAAGTCGTCTTCGGAGTCGGAATCATACCATTCCCACCGGGGTATCTGTGGGCTACCCATCCTCTCCAGGTTTTGCTGGGTCCTTGTGTGGTCGGGAGATTCTGTCAGGATGTGGTTCTGGACCCAATAGCAAAACCTCGCACAACGGTTAAAGTATAAACAAAAGGAATTTATTGTCTCTCAAACAACACAATACTCAAAAACTCAGGCCTTCAGGCAAAACTCAACAAAACATAAACGGAAAGTCTCTCAAAAAACAAAACTTAAATACTCAGGCCTTTGGCAATACTCCAGTATGGCGGTGTCTCGTGTCCAGCTCGTGAACAGGAATCTGCCGCTGCTTCAGCGGCGTCTCGAGTGTTGAGTCTGGGGCTGAGCATAGCAGCCCTCACAAGTGCAATCTCCCGACGCTTGTGTTCGGGCAGAGGCCACTCTTAAGCTGCTGCCGTGATTGTCTCTAACGCTCCGCAGCTGCGAGCGGTGGCCATCTCTCTCCCAGCTGTCCCGCATCAACCTGATCACAGATCCAACACACCATCTCTGGTCCCAGCCAGCGTTACTCTGGCACCCCCTGGCGGAGGTGCACTCAGGATCCTTACATATCTATCTTAAATCATTAAATCCGACGCACACCGACAATGCATCTCAATTTTGAAAGGCTAAACGGCAACAAATATAAATTGAAGCAGAATATTTAGTATTATATTTAGTGCTGCAAATCTTGAAACCAATTATTTCATATGTTTTATTCAACATTGACGATGTTATTGAAAATGTTTGGATCACACGAGCCAGTAATAATCCTACTCATCCAGTGTAATCTGATTCTACAAATAGTCAAATTTGTAGATAATTTTCTGCAACTGTGCAGGAATACCAGCTTTGAACACTGCTTTAAAAACTGTTAAAATTTGAATTTGATTTAGAATTTCAATGTGAAGTTTCAAAAATCTGTATACCATTTGTCGCCGTCCATTGCAGGGTGCTGAACTAATGTTGCCATGGAATATCGTGTGAAGTAGAATTAAGGCAGGCTATGTTGTAGCTTATAGTTTAGCTGTCTGCTGTTATTTTTAAATGTGCACTGTAGGCTAAGCAGTGTTTTATGGCGGTGTTATCAATGACGTGGAATCTCTCTCTATCTCTCTTTCTCCCTCTCTTGCTTGAACATACGCAAGGGAACTGGTTAGCTCATGTATGTACTAAGGAATACAATCCTGAGGACGCCTCTGCTCTTATCACAGAAGTATTAGGTTCAAACACTAGACAATACCGCACCTGTATGCATAACTCATCGCTCCAAACCCATTTCCACAGCCCAACCGCGTGGTGACCTAGGTCACTCTCCCTATCACTGTTCTTTCTATGCTGATTACACACCGCCGGCCTTGGATCTAATAGCTCTCAGCATACAGTCCCAGTCATTCGTATTCATACTATGTAGATGAGTTGCTCCACAGGCCTTCAGAGGAGGCTGCAGGGAGACAGAGTACTGATGCCTGCTTAACCTTACATAACAGACCCTGACCTGCCGGAGGGGCGGAGGGCCAAAACACAGTGTATGCATGCAGCATGCATCTCTGTGTGTGTGTGTGTGTGTGTGTGTGTGTGTGTGTGTGTGTGTGTGTGTGTGTGTGTGTGTGTGCACTTGCACAGGTGTGAGGTACGATTATTTATCTCCCACTGAGGATGCTTTGTAATAGCTGCAAACACACCATAGGATACTAAGAGTACTGCTGCATTGTGTCAGACACATATAGCTCAACAATAAGGTCAGGCTTTTGATAAACAAGACAGGTCCAAAGGCAAAGGCCTACAGTACTGTAGATGTTAACTGATGTGCTCAACCTCACCTTTTTATCAGGCTGTTGTCATCAGTGCAGCCCCTGACTCCTGTCCTGAGAGAATTGATTTGACCCCTTCAGTTCAGCTTTATTGTCCCACTCGGGGAAATTACGTTTGCAGTCACGACAAGCATCAATTCTAAAAACCTAATTACAAATCAGACAGTACAGGCTCTGGTTAAAAAGAACGCCTCGGCAGTTGTACTGTAAAATGCAGAAACAATGGGTCGTAAAGTGCAGACACAACAGATGATAGCTGTCTCCAGTACAGTGTTTCTCTGATTGAGTTCAGTGGACCAATGGCTGGAACAAAGAATGCCTCATATCTCTCAGTCAATAGTATTGTAGTAGAAACCCCTGAAATGGCAAGCTCTGCTGCTAATATGTAAACACCTGTGTGTATAAAGAAAATATTTCAAAGAAACAGAATCATTAATATATATCAGAACCTTGGTATGGTCATAATTATCACCTTTGTCTTGCTTGGCTATATCGGAAAGCTCTGCAGGTGGATACAGAACGCAAAAAATTTTTTTTTTTAAAGCAACTGACAAAGTAAAGGATATAAATAAGCTAAAATGGAAACAAAATAAACAGAATAATATCTTTGAGAAAGAGATATGAATACATAAAAAGTCCCATTTCATTTCATAAAAGCCATCTGCAAAGTCTTTAGGCCTCAAAACATTTAAAAGAACTGAGAGTTGGTCAGAACGTCCGTCTTCTGGGTTCCAGAAGTGTGGTGCTACTTCTCCACACACACAACACAAACAACACTGTAGCAAAAATCAAAAATATATATTGGGGCTATGCCATCCATTGCAGCAATATTCTAAAATTAATTATTTGACAGGCAGAAAGCCAGCGCACAGATCTGAAAACTGGACAAACGTGATCCATTTATTTGGATTTAGCAACTAATGTCAAAATAAAGGTGCTTTTGTCTGTTCCATGGAGAGTTTCTGAGCTATGGCCCTCAGGAACAACAGGTGTGAGAACGCTGTTTGGGGGACGAGTCGGGTTTTGGAAAGCTGTAACCACTCCGGTCACTTCCCCGTGAGTCTCGGGCCGCACAACAATACAAAAAGCCTGGTTGGGAGTCTGACAAGGTCTTTTATTTGCCGCCACGGATTAGCTGCCTGGGCACAACTCTTCCTCATCGCCAGTCCCGTTCTCCACCCGCTACTGCCCTTTTACAGGGCACACACACACAAATTGCCTCCAGGTGCGGCTCATTCTGACTCATTCCCGCACCTGTTCCCTGAGCTGCACCTTCGCTCCCCCTCTGCAGCTGAGCCTAACCACACCCCTGCCCCACAGAAGCCTTTGGCTTTCCCCTTCTCAGCACCAAATAGCGTAATCCAAACACCGCTTCGACTCGATAACCAAATAAAGGAACATGGCTGCAGATCGCCCAGCAGCTTCTTGCAAACACACTGTTCATGCTTTGGAGACAAAATGATCAGATATAAAACGTTGCAAAGTTTGTAATGGCATTTAAAAATGTTGGGAAATATTTGTTAGTAAAAGTAATGTCTGCAGTATGGAAGGAAATGCAGCTGAGCCTCTGTCTCTCCTTGGCAACCGAGTAAACAGTGTGGCCTCTCTGTGCTGATGGGTTTCGGCTGACACACTCGTTAAGTTTTTTTTTTTTTTCTCACTTCAGACTCCTCTGCCTCTCTGTACTGTCTGTTTGGAGCCGAACAGGGACCACTTAATTCCCATAAGTTTGAAATGTTTTTATTATCTCATAATTATTTCTGTATTGGACCAAATGAACAGCAAGCAGGGATTGCAGTGAGCTTTCGGATGAGAAGGCAGAGGGGACTCTTCCGACTGCTCATCTCATGGAGTTTAAGAGTCTTGTAATGAGGAGTCAGGCTTTTGGTTTTCAGGCGGTAATTGAATTTAAAGACGCAATAAATTAACTCTCTTGAAAACCATGAATCTGTAAAGGTGACATGATCCTGCTCGAGCAGGTGTGTACATAAAATCTAATCCCATCACATATTTCTGTGTAATCCCACCCTCCTGCCTCTCCTGCTATATCAAACAGAGTTTCTCTCATTACATGACATTCCTTTGGTTTACAGTTTATCTTCCCTCTCTGCATAAATAACTTAATAATAGTAAAGAGGCCTGTCTCTGAGAGGTTTGTCTCAGAGACATTTTAAATTATTAGTTTTAAATTATTAAAAATCCATGTTTCTTATGTAACATCATTATCTCTGGTGGGGATGAGTCCACATGGGACTCCCAGGTCACCGCTGTGGAGGCTTTCCGCTTCCTGGGCTCCACCAGAACCCAGGGAACTTAACTTCAGCTCCATCACCAAGAAGGCTCAGTAGAGGATGTTCTTCCTGAAGCAGCTGAAGAAGTTCAACCTGCCAAAGACAATGATGGTGCACTTCTACTGCCATCGTTGAGTCCATCCTCTGCTCCTCCATCACCATCTGGTACGCTGCAGCCACTGCCAAGGACAAGGCCAGGCTGCAACGCATCATTCACTCAGCTGGGAGGGTGATTGGCTGCAACATTACATTACAGTTCATTTAGCTGACGCTTTTATCCAAAGCGACTTACATGATATACAGTAGACCGTAGAGCAATTAGGGTTAAGTGTCTTGCTCAAGGACACAACAACATGGACTGGCTGAGCTGGGGTTTGAACCTCTGACCTTCTGATCCAAAGACTGACTTGCTAACCACTGAGCCACAGTCGTCCCTTCAGGACCCTGAAACATGTTTGTTTGTTTACAATATTTTTTTGTAAACTGTGTTTATTGTAATTCCCCAATCACCAATCCAAATCCCTTGTATGTGTAACATACTTGGCAAAAGAAGTATTCTGATTCTGATATCAACCCATGGTAACCCCTGAGTGAGAATATATTAGCATTCCTGTGTCTCTGCATCCGTTACTCAGCTACTTTGTCCACAGCTCTCTGCCAATGCAACAGATGTCGTGGTCAATGAACAAACACTCCCAGAGTTGGGTTATAGGGGAAGATTACTTATTTACATTATATTTAACAGCCGAGGACACATTCACAACATGGGACGTACTATTCTCTCTCTGCTATCAGTGGACGCTGCTACTCATACCTTTAGAAGACCTGTCCCTGGTCACCAATTTTATGAATGTATCCTACGGCACTTTTAATATTTGTGTCCTTGTATCGTTCTTCTCCCTGCGGACATAAATAAATTGTTCAACTGTATGTCTGTGTGTGTGCTCATCACTGGGTTGCTCATTTTCTGACAAGTCTATATGATTAATAGCACCTTTCACTCTTTGGCCTGACACGCTGCTTCCCTCCTTCTGTTTTTTTTCTTTTTTTTCTTCCTCGGCCGGCCAGACGTTTTGTGGATTACAGAACTGACAGCAGTGGCAGGAGATAAACAAACACACACACAGAGACTCGCACACACACAAACACACAAAGACAAGACAGTTGCAAACACATACTCAAACACAGATATACTCATGGTAAATTGTGGAAATATAAACATTACTAAGCAGACACGTAAACACACACACACACACACACACACACACACACACGCCGGTAAACAGTCAAAAACACAGAGTATAAGCAATCACCTACAGATCCAGTGTAAACTGGAGCAAGCCGGGACTCGTCAAGGTCTTGTGCTTTACACATGCTGTGTCCTTGGACAAAACAGTAGAAATCAATATGACGACAGTCAGACATGCGGGTTGTGTTGAGGTAAAAACACTCACCCATCGCCACAGAGACAGCGGTTCAACCCCTGACAGCACTGCCTCCGACTTGACCCCTCACTGTGATGTACACAACGGGCAGTGTTTGTGGCAACAGTAGGGGCTGTCACAGAAAAGAGACGCGCAGACGCAGGTTCTGAGTTATGAAATGCACTTCAGGATTCATTGCATTCATTTTATAGTTTTTAGTAGTAGTATACAGGGGCAACTGCTCATAGGTGGGGTGGAGAAAAATGTCCATACAAATTATGTTATTATTAACTCTCCGGGCTAACTATGAATATAGCATCAAGTTATTAGTGTTTTTAGATGTTAATATGGTCATCATGATTCGTTGTGTCCGCAGTAGGCCTACAGGCCTGTGGGGCTAGCCCCTCTGCAATGCAATGTGTATTGTGTATTGTACGTCGATTGGCTATCTATCGGCGCAAACACTATCTTGGAATTGACTGCTCGGCAAGAAGAAAGGATACTTTCTTAGAGACCGCCAGCAAACTTGAGAAAATGAATGAAGTGGATGCCATACTCCAGCGCAGGTTCAAAACCTTTAATATGGAGGAGAGATTGGAATTAAAGCGCCTCGGTGCCCACCGGCCACTGGATATTATGAGCACTCCAGCTGCAGGTCAAATTAACTGTGGGTTTAACGTGTTTATTTTTCCTGTGGTTTTCAAAGAAGTGTGAGCATACAAAGTATGCCACTCTTTTGTTTTCCATTTTTGGTGGAGATGGTACTTGATTGAGCACAGGTGATAAAGATATAGAACATTCTGACAGGGTCACCAAACATGAGGGCAGCGGGAGTGATCTGGATAAAGCTGTGAAACTTGCCAAGTAGTGTTTTTAAGTTTTTGCCTTTTTCCAAACTGTTTGTTTGATTGTTCCACCTTCCTTTGTTAACAAAATAAACAACAGATCCTCCTGAGGCTGGATTCTGTCTCACTTGGGTTCTTGTCCTCTTCACAAAACAGCAGAAAAGAGGTTAAACCGCAGCATGAAAAATGCATTTTTTATTTCTGATGCTTCCATCCTGAAATAGATATTGTCAACAGAAAGATAGCGCACACAAAAGATCTCGCCCGGGTCTCCTTTCAAATTATGAATAAACCCTTTCTTTCTACCAATGTTCTACAATATTCAAGGTTAACGATACATTTAGTGATTCCATCACGGAGGTCCTATAATTCAGCTCCAGTTGAGACTTCACTAAGAACAACTCTAAACTGGTTAATAATTATACATATAGGGTGCATCCTCAATTTTGAGCTTGACAGCAGCCAATAAATCTGAAACCAAACACTGCATGCATATTCATAAAAAGAAAAACATAAGCTCGCAAGAACTTGATGTCAGTATGCCCCCATGAAAACTTCCTCTCATCAACAATCTTCAATAAACTCTGAGAAGAGCAATTAGAAATCCCTCCACTGATGATTATTCATCACGGCCCATGCGAACGTTGATGGTGTGGAAGTGCTGGTGTAATTGAAGATGAAGGGTCGGGCATAAATCCCGCCGCTGAGATAATGAGTGAATCCGGAACGGATCCATTCATCTCAATGATCGCCATCTCCAACCATGATGGATCACTGCTGGATCCCTCGCTGGCCAATCATAAATCACTGCACAAGCCTTGGCCAACCAAAGCTAATCTGTGAGGTTCATTAGGCGAGTTAGTTAACTCCGAGCTGCTCAACTTGAAGGCGACTAACTGAGCCGCGTCTCCTTTGTGTCTGCAGGTTTTTCAGCTGTGAGCGGGTTGGCTGGAAGTTTGCAGAAGGGTGCGGTAAAGTGATTTTGAGCAGACTGGACTTCCAGGCTCTGCCATCAATCAGGGGAACGGAGGGAAAAAATAGAGGGAGCCAAACACGGCGAAATGAAAGGGAGGCAGAGAAAGAGATCTATGGAAGGCACAAACATTAACAGCTCTGTATTAATCTCACTTTCCCCCCCAAAAAACGCCAACTACCCCTTCAAGGTCATCCTCCAATCACATCCCAGACAGCTCGGGCATTCCCATCGGAGCGCGCCTCAGCAAACTGACAGGACTTTGCAAGGCGGCACAAATCTCTCCCATCCGCCCACCCTGCAAATGCCCCGGTGTCCATTACGGGGACGAAGTGGCCGGTAACAAACGCAGAGCGTCTGACCTCTTGTGATCTAACGAGCTGTGTGTCACCGTTAAATGTGTCCCCGGTGCCTCGCTCAGGGCCGGCACTGCCCTGAAGGAGTGGTCCTGACAAAGGTGATTCATGGAGTGTCCTGGGCGGACCGCTGGTCAATCCCAACGGCAGAGCACCTGCACCTATAAAAAGCATCCATAAACATCAGTGATAGACAGCCCGCCGTATCACACCGATTCAGTGGTAATGTTATTCGTGTGGTGAAAGTATAATTAGTTTTCGTGCCCTCATTTGTATGCACATGAATTTCTAAACGTGGAAATGTTTTGTGCGCATTTAGAAGAGCATGTTTCCAAAGGACTCAGGGGATACGCCCCCTTCAATATTTGCAGTGTTGCAGTCAAGACCACCTAAAGTGAGTCCATGTCATGATCAGGACCAGAACGTATAGAGACCGACACAAGACCAAGACTTAGAGGGATTAGGACTTAGGCATTACCAATCCAAGGTGAGACCAAGTCTAGACCAGACCAAACCAGTAGGAGACCCACACTTCTTCCCACAAGCACTCCTCCCATGTATCAGAAAGATCCACATTACTATAAAAGCACTCACAGAAAACAAATTTGTTTTGCCAAATGCACTGTATAATGTGTGTATGTTAAAGTGTTAAAAAATCAAAAGGCATCGCCGAGGTGAATTTCATGTGTGGTGTTTTTTACTTATAAATCAGACACTTGAAATAAAATCTCCTCTTTGTCAGAGACGGAAACAAGACAAGTAAAAAGGATGAAGAACTATTCTTGAGACAAAGACCAATGTTGAGTACTGATATTAAGAACATGAAGATGAACATGTTTTCAGTTAGTTTCACCTGAGCTCTGTCTCATCCAGAGAGTCCCAGCTCTGTGCCTGTCAGACAGACTGAAGGGGAAACTAC
The DNA here is from genome assembly GCA_023566465.1 of Cottus gobio. Taxonomy (NCBI): domain Eukaryota; kingdom Metazoa; phylum Chordata; class Actinopteri; order Perciformes; family Cottidae; genus Cottus; species Cottus gobio. The sequence continues at coordinate 17,908,479 of CM042235.1, forward strand.
CATACCAGGCCATAACGTAATGCACAGCAGACTATAGGGCAGGTAGAGTCTGGCTGCCTGTCACATCATCATGACTGAACTCCGGTCTCGGCTGTCTAGAGAGAACCAGGTCCCCAGGTGAGGTGTTCCCCAGCTGCTGCTTCACATTGTTTCATTCAACAAGGAACTGGTCTAATTTGCTCTGATAATAGGAGAAAGTTGCTTATTGGTGAAACCTGTGACTTGTAATAATACATCCTATTTTATTAGTTGATTTATATTTTCTATGAATTACCTGCAAAGTAACTAAAGCGTTGAAATAAATGGCATGAGGTAAAAAGCACACTATAAAAGATTTCGTAGAAGTAAAAAGAAGTATGAAATGTAAATATTGTGTGATCAGCCGTGAGTGATGGAGAGAGTGTGCACCTCTGTGTCTGTCCATGGCTAATCTCGCATTGTGCAGCAACAAAGTGCTTCATATTTTGGGTGTTTTACGACACCTTACAGCTCATTAGATGGGTCGTATTGTTCATAGAATACAGCGGTGGTCTTTGCAGACATACCTAGCGGAGCTCTGCTACCGACTGCCCCTTTACTTCCTTTCCTTTCCGTTTCTTGTTGTTTACCCCTTCCTTGTGTTTCTCATTGGTTCTCTATTTGTTCTCTCTCCGTCTGTGTGTGTTTGTCTCTGCGTGGCACCTAATCTCACTCCAGCTGCCCATACAGCTGCACACCTGTGACCCATCCACTCATCAGGCTCCTGCCGCGGCTCCACACAGCCTTCTGCAGATCGTTCAGTTTGCCAACGTGGTGCCAACGCTACGTCCACTTTCTTCCTTCAGTCAGTTAAATTCTCGTGTTTGCCTGAACTCTGTATAATCTTGTATTTTCCTGTTGCTCAGGTCCACTCCCCTCTCGCCTCACCCGGCACTTTGGTGTGCTTCACAGCTCAGGTCTCTCTGCCACAATCCCCGGATTTACTCTCGCCACACATTTCTCAAATAAAACTGCTTGTGAACTTTTGCAAACCTCTGTCTGAGTTCTACAGTACAGCAGGAGCAAGTGTGCAGAGCTACTTTTCCACCAGTGAACACAGATGTGTGTGAATCGTTTGAATGTGCCACGAACACATTCAAAGAGGTGACTCCAAACCAAAGAAAAGACACAAGAGAGGTCAGAAGAGAAAGTAATGACTGCATGTGTGCTGACTCAGCACAGATAACACTAAATGAGAAAAGTAGATCTACAGCAGAATAAATACTCGAAAGCAATACAGAATACCTGAGAACCTGCACTAAAAAATGCATTTTTACCATAAAGAAAATATCATCAACACTTGAAGTGGTGAAGGCACCTGCACATGACAAGGTAGTACAACATGTAAACCATACTTTTATGTTTAAATTTTTAGCTCATTAAATTTTTCTTTTAACAAAATGTTCCAAAACACTGGTGACAAGGAAGATATTGGGTCGATAATGACAGGAATAAATATGAAAAAAAATGAAATCATACCCTCAAAGGCAATCTGGTTTGAATTGATATCAAACATTACAAAGTGTGTTTACACGATATTTAGCCATGGCTGGTCTATGCAGGAAAGGCATAAATCTGTGCATAAAAAAAGTCACCCTGAATTCAAAGTATGTCTGATGCTACAAAACCTCCAAACTCAATTCTCTGAAAGTGTGTGTTGATCTGTCTTTAGCTCAAGGTTTGAATTGCACTTAGCAGAAACACTACCCAATGAGCATTAATGTTGGGAAATTAACTTCACAAAAAAATATAATTGAGCGGTTAACTGCATAAGTAAATCCAAGTAATCCTTTTTATTTATATATATATATATATATATATATATATATATATATATATATATATATATATAGCAAAAAAAGTAACGTCCCTTTTTCAGGACTGTGTATTTCAACAATAATGTTGTAATAATCCAAATAACTTTACAGATCTTCATTGTAAAGGGTTTAAACAATGTTTTCCATGCATGTTCAATTAACCATAATCAATTAATTAACACCTGTGGAATGGTCATTAAGACCTTAACAGCTTACAGAGAGTAGGCATTTAAGGTCACAGTTCTAAAAACACAGGACACTAAAGAGACTTGTCTACCGACTGTGAAAAACACCCAAAGAAAGATGCCCAGGGTCCCTGCTCATCTGCGTGAACGTGCATTAGGCTGCAGGGAGGCATGAGGACTGCTGATGTGGCCAGGGCAATACATTGCCATGTCCGCACTGTGAGACGCCTAAGACAGCGCTACAGGGAGACAGGAAGGACAGCTGATCATCCTCGCAGTGGAAGACCACGTGTAACAACACCTGCACAGGATACTTCAAGCAGCTGGTGGCCACACCAGATACTGACTGGTACTTTTGATTTTGAGCCTCCCTTCATTCAGGGACACATTATTCTATTTCTGTTAGTCACATGTCTGTGAAACATTTTTTGTTCATGTCTTATGGTGTTGACTCTTGTAGTATACATACAAATATTTACACACATTAAGTTTACTGAAAGTAAAAACAGTTGAAAGTCAGAGGACGTTTCTTTTTTTGCTGAGTATATATACCACCGGCACCATGCCATTGGAACCTTGAGCATTGAGTCAGAAAATGAAGTCTGTGCTCAAATATGACCCTTTCCCCAGTGGTAGATTTAGATTCTTTTGAGAGAAACCTGGTCTCAATGGTATTTCATGCAGCAATTAGACATAACAATTAATCTCTCTTCATTCAGAACTGATCACAGATTTAGCTAATTCTGATTAATGGAAAGGAAAGTGAATTGAGAGATGAGATGGCACATTGTTATGTCATCTGTGCAGCAACTTCTTCTATTCTGGCTCGCTGCTGCTTGTTAAAGTTAAAAAGAAAGAAAAGGTGAAGCAGAGAACAGGACAGCATCTATGTGAGCTGTCATCAAGAAAAATTATGTTGCCACCAGAAGGTTCCGCCAGGACTTACCCACAATTCACAATGGCTGGCTGTGCAATAAGTGTTTATCAATAACCCGGGAGCCGGTTGGATGAGAGAGGACTCCCATCTCACTAAATGACCTTGATGTGTGTTTGTGTGTGTGTGTGTGTGTGTGTGACAGACTGACAAGCCTCACATAGAAAGGTAGGGGTTGGTAAAGAAAAGGTGGACATGGTATTAGAGAGTAAGTGAGGAGAAACAAATGGAAAGAGAAAGAGTGAAAAACACTGAAACAGGAAGAAGCAGCTTCCCTAAGCATCCACTAATGTTTCCACAAAGATTATTGAATCAAAACACAAATCTGAGTGTAGCTCATGCCATAATCTGCATAATTAACTAGGATGCTGCAGTAACACACACACACACACACACAGACAGAAGCAAGAGTGTATATATTCCCTCTGCTGGACACATCGCATCACATATGGTTGCAAACGGTCACTGCTGTAGAAGGCATAATAAATGTGAATGAACCTGACAATTCTTAAGTCTTGATTGATCCTTAAAATAGTTTCTCAAAAGAATAGAAACTACTTTCTCACACACACACACACACACAAACACACACAGCTTTACTTTACACATGGGCACGCTCTCATGACTTCTTTTTAGGAATCTGCAGGCTTTCCAGAGACATCCGAGGGACTAAAACTCTGCGACAGAAAGAATGCAGTGCAAGAGTCTCTCACCTACGAAAAAGTGTTGCCAGCACCGAGGTTCTCACTGCCACACGTATCTGAAGATGGTTGCATACCAACAGCTTTGATAGATGGGAATTGAACACTTTTTCAATCTAAAGTGCTCAAAGAGCTTAAGGGAACACTTAACCACCGATCCTCTGACTTTCAATCAGAGGATTGGTGGTTCAAACCCCGGCTCAGCCAGTCTGTGTTATTGTGTCCTTGAGCAAGACACTTAACCCTAATTGCTCACCGTTGCTGTGTCTACGGTCTACTGTATATCATGTAAGTTGCTTTGGATGAAAGAGTCAGCTAAATGAAAATGTAATGTAAATAGTAAATGTAATGTAAATAGGACTGTTGATCAGTGTAGTTGTATATCCATGGGCTCTGGGTTATGACTTTCAAAATCCACTCGTACGGTTAAAAAGACATTACAAAGAGGCACAAAACTACTACAAAAAAGGGGTCAAATAAAGAACTATTCAGAAAGACAAAAACAAAGAGACACAAAATGACCACAAAGAGACACAGAACCAAAGAGGGTTACGTAAAGACTACAAAGAGACTGAACAACTCTTAGTGCCTTATGAAGGAGAAGTGGCGGGGCCTTTTGCATGGCTGTGGTTTGCATGCCAGAGACCCATTTTCTCATTATCAGGAAAGGCAAGGACTAATTGTAAAGCCTGTTTGTACTTACACCTAACTATCTCTGAGGCGTCCATGGTGCTTTGTGCTGGGGAATGACGATAGACCACAAAGCATTCCAGGTCTAGTTCACTCTCTCTCTCTAAGCCCTCACAGGGTCGATCTCACTAAAGTCTACTTGACTTTTCAGAGGAATAGAGTGCCACTTAAAATGGCAGCGGGGATTCCCCCGAGAGGTAGTTCCAAGGGGAAGTCAAAGAGGATTGTGGAAACTACTACTGAAATGCACCCTGAGTGATTCCATACACACCTGGCTAACATGGCTCTTTCCTACTAAGAGTGCAGGCACAATACCTTACAGCAAATCGGGGGAAATGGGTGGAGCCCGGATACTGGGGCAAGGTAGCGCAGGACCTGTCAATCAAATTAACACGCCCTAATGCTTTTCTAAAAGACAGTTGTGACATTAATATGTTCAAATGGATATGTATCTCATGTCTGTATGTTGAGTACAGAGGAATCAGGACATGGTTAGCCTAGCTTAGCATAAAGGGCAAAACAGTAATCCTAAATGTCAAAAATATGCTAGACATCTGTAAAGCTCACTGATATATTGTATCTTCTCTGATTAATTCCCTAAACTGTCATGTGTACAATGTTTGTCTTTCTGTATGATGTAAAAAACAACATGATGATAAAGATGATCTGCTATTTTTTAAACTTTAGACAGAGCCAGACTTGTTGTTTCCACTAAGCTTGGCTAACTATATCTTGATTCCAACACTGTATAATATGAAACAAATGTCCATCTTGTGATTTCACATTCGGAAAGGAAGTGTTTCTCAAAACATAATTATTTTTAAATGATGTTTTAACTTTGTCGTTACTCACTGTGTTACCATCAGGAAATATATCATGCATTTGGAAAAGTTGTGTTTTCCTTCATGATACTGGATTTGAACACTTTTTCAATCTAAAGTGCTCAAAGAGCTTAAGGGAACACTTAATTTGTCACAGTATAACACTAACTCAGTTAAACTTCTGGGGTATCGATCTGTCCGGTTAGGAGGCGTAAGCGATTGCGGATCAATTTCACCTGCTTTGGTTGAAATGAAAGCAACACAGGTGGACAGGAGAGGCAACAGCAACACAACCCCAAAAGGGAATTGTTTTTCTCTCCTTATCCTTTCTGACAGATATTTTGCAGTTTTGCATTTTGTTCGTGCCCTGGTCCCTACTGGTAGCATGAGGCTGTACCTGCAGTCTATTCAGGTGGCACAGGTTGTCCAGCTCCTCCAGGAAGGCACATACAGTCAGGTCCATAAATATTTGGACATTGACACATTTTTCATTATTTTGGCTCTGTACACCACAACAATGGCGTTGTAATGAAAAAATCAAGATGTGCTTTAAGTGCAGACTTTCAGCTTTAATTTGAGGGTATTTACATCCAAATCAGGTTAACGGTGTAGGAATTACAACAAATTCAAATGTGGCCACCCTCTTTTTAAGGGACCAAAAGTAATTGGACAATTGGCTGATCAGCTGTTTCAAGGTCAGGTTTGTGTAATTCCCTCGTTATTTAATTTACAAGGAGTAGATAAAAGGTCTAGAGTTCATTTCAGGTGTGGTATTGGTGTTTGGAATCTGTTGCGGTCAACTTTCAATATTAAGTCCAAAGAGCTGTCACTATCAGTGAAGCAAGCCATCATTAGGCTGAAAAATCGAAACAAAACCATCAGAGAGATAGCAGACACATTAGGTGTGGCCAAATCAACTGTTTGGTACATTCTTAAGAAGAAAGAACGCACTGGTGAGCTCAGTAACACCAAAAGACCTGGAAGACCACAGAAGACAACTGTGGTGGATGACAGAAGAATCATTTCCCTGGTGAAGAAAAACCCCTTCACAACAGTTGGCCAAATCAAGAACACTCTCCAGGAGGTAGGTGTATCTGTGTCAAAGTCGACAATCAAGAGAAGACTTCACCAGAGTAAATACAGAGGGTTCACCACAAGATGTAAACCATTGGTGAGCCTCAAAAACAGGAAGACCAGATTAGAGTTTGCCAAAAAACATCTAAAAGAGCCTGTACAGTTCTGGAAGAACATCCTATGGGCAGATGAGACGAAGATAAACGTGTACCAGAATGATGGGAAGAGAAGAGTATGGAGAAGGAAAGGAACTGCTCATGATCCAAAGCATACCACCTCATCAGTGAAGCATGGTGGAGGTAGTGTTATGGCGTGGGCATGTATGGCTGCCAATGGAACTGGTTCCCTCGTATTTATTGATGATGTGACTGCTGACAAAAGCAGCAGGATGAATTCAGAAGTGTTTTGGGCAATATTATCTGCTCATATTCAGCCAAATGCTTCAGAACTCATTGGACGGCGCTTCACAGTGCAGATGGACAATGACCCGAAGCATACTGCGAAAGCAACCAAGGAGTTTTTTAAGGCAAAGAAGTGGAATGTTCTGCAATGGCCAAGTCAATCACCTGACCTGAATCCAATTGAGCATGCATTTCACTTGCTGAAGACAAAACTGAAGGGAAAATGCCCCAAGAACCAGCAGGAACTGAAGACGGTTGCAGTAGAGGCCTGGCAGAGCATCACCAGGGACGAAACCCAGCGTCTGGTGATGTCTATGGAATCCAGACTTCAGGCTGTCATTGACTGCAAAGGATTTTCAACAAAGTATTAAAAGTGACAATTAGATTTATGATTATATTAATTTGTCCAATTACTTTTGGTCCCTTAAAAAGAGGGTGGCCACATTTGAATTTGTTGTAATTCCTACACCGTTCACCTGATTTGGATGTAAATACCCTCAAATTAAAGCTGAAAGTCTGCACTTTAAGCACATCTGCACATGTTTTCATTTCAACTCCATTGTTGTGGTGTACAGAGCCAAAATAATGGAAAATGTGTCAATGTCCAAATATGTATGGACCTGACTGTACATACGAGACATCGCAAGAAGGTTTGATGTGTCTCCAGAGCAGGGAGGAGAAACCAAGAGTTTGGCCATCACTCGAGGAGAGCTGGACATGGCTGTAGAAGGGCAACAGCCCAGCAGCTGGACCGTGTGCATGTTTCCAGCCACACTGTCAGAAAGAGGCTCCATGTGGAAACCTTACGCTGGTGCAGTGAGCACTGGGTTCCTCCTGGTGCAGAGGGCCCTGGGTTCTCCTGGTGCAGAGGGCCCTGGGTTCTCCTGGTGCAGAGGGCCCTGGGTTATCCTGTGCAGAGGGGCCTGGGTTCTCCTGGTGCAGAGGGGCCTGGGTTCATCCTGGTGCAGACGGCCTTGGGTTCATCCTGGTGCAGAGGGGCCTGGGTTCCTCCTTGTGCAGAGGGGCTTGGGTTCCTCCTGGTGCAGAGGGCCCTGGGTGCCGTGGACTGGCCTTCACGTTCCCCAGACCTCAATCCAATTGAGAACCTCTGGGATGTTATGTATTGATGCATCCGACGCCACCATAGTGCCACAGACCAGTCCGGGAGATCTCTGATCCCTGATCCAGGTCTGGGAGGAGATCCCCCAGGACAACATCTGCCATCTCATACGCAACATGCCCAAACGTTGTCGGGAGTGCATACAGGCCCATGGGGGCAGACAGACTCTGAGCCACATTACGAGTTGTCGGGGTGAAATTAACACAACATGGATCTGCTGTGATTTCAATGTTCTTATGTCATTTTGTTCTCAAAGAATTACACAATAAAGATATCAATATATTAATATTAATCTAGGTCCAATGGGTGATTTAAGTGTTTCACTTTTTTGAGCAGTGTTAATTTCCTGGTGTGAAAAACACAACCAGAGGCCCAACAACTAGCAGCCAAAAATAACAACAAATATCACATATATCAAAATATCAAATATCACCTAGACACTGAAGCAGATCAATTTCACGCGATCAACAAAACTCCCAAAAACTTAAAGAAATGTATTAGAGACAAAGTACTATGCTGTACTGTCCTAGTCAGATCTGCTTCTGCTAGGACACACACATTCACAGACAGACACACACACATCCACAGACTCACACACACACACAGAGAGAGAGACAGACAAACTAGCAGGCTTGAGCTGGCCGACCCCTCTCCACAGACCAAACTTTATCATAAGTCGCCTTTAATGGGAAATCCAATGACAAGCTCAAGGAGAAGCCGTGGCCCCAACGAAAAACAATTTACGGCCCCAAAGAACATAAGAGAGAGGGGGGAATAAAAGACAACACGGAAGAAAGACGAAAGTTGTTCAAGTGTTGGCAGGGACCAGATATCATTTGAAATAGTTACTGAGTGTTGTATTTCTGTCAGGCAGGATGACCTTGAGCAAAGGGGCCAAGGCTAGCTGGAGTTCTGAGAAGTTGGGACTGGCAGGTCTAGAACAAGAATACGCTGTCTGCTTTTGTCAGACGAATGCTGGATATGGGAGCCCTTGTGTCTGACATTGTCAGAAGTGTGTGATAGTTTAGGATGTTCGTAAACTTTCACACAAACAAAAACCTTCTATCAGTGTTAACATCAGTGGTCTAATAATGGGTATCAGCTACACATATAAATGACACTCATTTTGTAATAACAGCAGGACCGTCTAATGTCTGTGGGTAGTTCACACATCTGTAATAACAGCAGGACAGTCTAATGTCTGTGGTTAGTTCACACATCTGTAATAACAGCAGGACAGTCTAATGTCTGTGGTTAGTTCACACATCTGTAATAACAGCAGGACAGTCGAGTGTCTGTGGTTAGTTCACACATCTGTAATAACAGCAGGACAGTCTAATGTCTGTGGTTAGTTCACATGTCTGTAATAACAGCAGGACAGTCGAGTGTCTGTGGTTAGTTCACATGTCTGTAATAACAGCAGGACAGTCGAGTGTCTGTGGTTAGTTCACACATCTATAATAACAGCAGGACAGTCGAGTGTCTGTGGTTAGTTCACATGTCTGTAATAACAGCAGGACAGTCGAGTGTCTGTGGTTAGTTCACATGTCTGTAATAACAGCAGGACAGTCGAGTGTCTGTGGTTAGTTCACATGTCTGTAATAACAGCAGGACAGTCGAGTGTCTGTGGTTAGTTCACATGTCTGTAATAACAGCAGGACAGTCGTGTCTGTGGCTAGTTCACATGTCTGTAATAACAGCAGGACAGTCGAGTGTCTGTGGTTAGTTCACATGTCTGTAATAACAGCAGGACAGTCAAGTGTCTGTGGTTAGTTCACATGTCTGTAATAACAGCAGGACAGTCAAGTGTCTGTGGTTAGTTCACATGTCTGTAATAACAGCAGGACAGTCAAGTGTCTGTGGTTAGTTCACATGTCTGTAATAACAGCAGGACAGTCGAGTGTCTGTGGTTAGTTTTTTGTATGTGGCTGTAGTAATTTCTTGCTCACAATGTAATCATTGTTATCAAAATAGTTTCAATGTCTCCCAGAAACTACTGACGCTGTTTTTACTTTAATGCTACTTTCACAGTGGGGTAAACGTTTTACTAAAGATTAGAGTACTTCTTCTACCACTGCCTGCACCAACATTCTCAATTAGAGAAAGGGTGAAACTCAGGAACCACGGAGATGTGGTGTCTGCCTTGGAAGGGGTATCTATCACAGGAGTGTGAAAAGAAAACCTCTAGATCTCCAGCTAAAATCACTCCAGGTTGCTGCTTTCTGCCTCCCTGTTTCCTCGCCACTCTCTTGACCTTTGCTCTCCCTCCCTGCCTCTCCTGTGGCCAATTTTGTTCCACTGTCGAATGACAAAAGAACAGACATGCAAATGGAATAAAAATAGAGAATGTTGTGAAACACACAAATGAGAACACAACAGGACACAAACATATGGCATGGGAAACAACACACAAAATAGAATATTTTATTTTTACATCAACGCACATGCATTAGCTGTGTTACTGCATTGAAATAAAATGCATCCAAACAAATACACATACACCTACATACATAGCGTTAGCTTACTGTTCCATCTGAACTCGACCGGCTGCACCAAGCAGCGACCTCCGGTTCTGCCGAGTGAAGCCGATGCTGAAGTGTCTTAAAACGTGCATTCTCTCGTTGGAAAAAAGCACTTTACACATTACATGCACTCATTCATACATCAGGACTAACTCACTAACTAACTATTCATACAACCTGTACACACCATATATAACCAGCTACGGGAGCAAGTTGGGGTTAAGTGTCTTGCCCAACGACACATCGAAATGGACTGGCAGAACCAGGGATCAAACCACGATCCTTCTTGATTGAAGGACAACCCGCTCCAGGACTGAGCCATAGTCCCCCCGTTGCCATTCAGGCAAGAGTGTATATATTCCCTCTGCTGGACACATCGCATGACATATGGTTGCAAACTCTCACCGCTGTAGAAGGTATAATAAATGTGAATGAACCTGACAATTCTTAAGTCTTGATTGAGCCTTGAAATAATTTCTCAAAAGGATAGAAAATACCCTCTCACACCAACACACACACACACACACAGGGACCTTTCCATTTCCCCAGACCTTTCCATCTCCACCCCAGCTCCTCAGATCAATATGGATGTGAAGCCAAGCGCTGGGAGGGGAAGCTGAAACGGTGCTTTGGAACTCCACACTTGATAGACCACTGCCTGGGGCTAAGAACGAGTCAGCAGCCTCCCCCCACCCCCCTTCTACCCTTCTCCCTCCCTCAAAGTCTAATCTCTAGATCTTTACCCTCCATGCCCGTATCAAAGCCTGCCCTGCGCCTTCAACCCAGGAGAAGGAAGCCTGCTGTCCATTTAAACAGCGACCTTCTGGAGGGGTCTCTCAGCAGGAACGGAAAAGGTAGTGGGGTGATGGAAGAGGACGCGAGGACATCAACAAAGGCCAGGAGTACAGTAATGGACAACATGGATATTGAGTAATGGAGAGATGAAATGGAAAGGCACTGGGTTAAACTTGGGGGGGGAGGGGCACAGAAGGTCTGCAAACAGGGGGCGATCAGGTAGGAAGAGGAGGGTGTGGGGGGGATTCATGTGAAAACTCACATCTGTTTTTAATATTCCCAGCAGAGAGAAGCAGACAGAAAATCGATCGCTTCATTTTTTCTCTGATATGAAAGAGTTAGACAGTGCGCTGAGTTCTCTTTCTCCCTCTGCCACCTTGAAAAGCATCTCGTCTCTCATCTGTAAGTCGTGGAGAAAGAAGCGTGTCTCAGTGAACAGCCTGAAGAATGAGAATGCATGGGGGAAGGAGCATCCTGATTCTCTGCTTTTCATGCGTGACAAACGTTATCTCACGCAGCTATTTCCTCTTCATTCTCTCACTCACTTTTTAAAGCATTTTGATATTATATAGATTTTTTTTTTTTTATCCCAGTAAAGTCAGTTCATGAAACTTTGTTTATTCGGTGTCCCCTGAGGAAACTCCTGTGGAGCACAGGGATGGTGGGTCTGGATTGTTGGTTCACTGCCGGGATGTACGGAGCACACAGTGATCCCCCTTTAGAACCACAGGTGTTTGCTGACAGCGGCGGGGAACCCCATCACAGATTGTTCTATGTCACAGTACTTCTTTGTTCTCCTAAAATAAACAGTGGCTCCTTTAATATGAACCTTTGTTTTCCTGCCATTTAAAACAGAAGAACATGACTGTGAAAAGAGATTAAAGCGCCACACTGGAAAGGTTTCGGTGTTAACAAATCAAACCAATGCGTAATAAATGAAGCACTTGTAATATTCTACTGAGTATCAACATCACTTTCAGCTTCTCTTTAATTTGTTATGTGGGGTGAAGCATAATGAGACAACAACAGGACACGTGTTTTCACCAGTCCTCTCCAGCACAAACAGACTTCTGCATTATGCAGTGTTATACCCTGGGTCCAAGCAATTTCATTCATATGCTCCTATAATCCACTTCCACCACTTATGTTCAGTGGCCATGCAGGAAGTGGTGTGATGATTACATCAGTGTCAGTGCACAGGTGTAATCAGCACTGCCATGTCCTTCATTGAACCAGAACCACAATCTTTCCCAAAGTTATAGATATATTGTAAAATATTATAGATAATATAAGAAACATTTAGAAACATTTAGATATATTTATGTGGCATACACAATCAAGGCAGGATAAAGCCTTTTTTAGAGTTTACTATTGCAGAAATGTTGAACGGTCAATTAAAGAAAGACCAGAATTAAATGTTGGCATTGTATGTCGGATCTTGACATTTTAGAACCAATGTGTTCCTACATGCATGTATATCAGTATTATAGTGTCTTTCAGTGTCTATTATAGTGCCATTTCTAAACTGTGTAGGTTAAGGCAACAAAACGTCTTGGTTAGGTATGGGGCGACTGTGGCTGAGTGGTTAGCAAGTCTGTCTTTCATTCAGAGGGTCGGTGGTTCAAGCCACCAGCTGAGCCAGTCTGTGTTGTTGTGTCCTTGAGCAAGACACTTAACCCTAATTGCTCATGGTTGCTGGGTCTACTGTATATCATGTAAGTCGCTTTGGATAAAAGCGTCAGCTAAATGTAATGTAAAAGTTTTTGGATTACAATAAGTTCCTTACTTCTGCTCTCACACAGGACACAAACAGCGGTCTCCTGGGTGAAAGTGTCTCCTGTGTTATTTTGACTCATCCACACACCCCGACCTCCCTCCACGGACTTTGTTTAAACCTATTTGTGAAACGTCAAAATTAAACTTAATTGACAAGGCAGAATATTGTATATAAACGTAAGGCTGGAGAAACTCAGAAACTGTGATGCAGTTGAAGCACTGCCCATCCTGCTGCATATGAGACCGTGCTGGAGCTGTCCAACTGTCCTTTAACTGATAAAAACAAGGAGACGCTGCTGGCTTCGGGTCGTCTGGATGGAGTCTGATTGCCTGCCCGTCTCCCCGGTCCAATCCACTATCAGGTTTGGTGGTGCCACTCAGGAACCACTTGCGCAGACCCATGCACACACACACACACACACACGTGTGTGCACACACGTTGACACACTGACACACACGAGAAGAGAGAGAAGCTCTGTCACACTCCGATGCATCCGCACCCCACAGAAATATTACCAAAAGCAAATGTTGCACTCATGCTCGCTCGGGTTGCACGGTAAAATATTTACATATGCTTGAAAAATGTCAAAAATGCACGTTACAGTCATGCACACCCACGTGCATGCTTCAACATTTTCCTACACAAACACTCACACAGTTAATGAAAAGCAGGATTCCTGGGAGTGTCTGGCCAGAGTTTGATCTTTCTCTCAGATCAATGTCAGTAGATTGCAGGGGAGCCGTGAGGCTCACATCTCAACTCAATAGTAAGACTAGACTGTGTGTGTGTGTGTGTGTGTGTGTGTGTGTGTGTGTGTGTGTGTGTGTGTGTGTGTGTGTGTGTGTGTGTAAGCAAGAGAAAGATCGTGAAGCAGAGCAAGACAGAAAACAGTAGTTTTTGACCATATGAAAATCTGCCTCAGTCAGGTTTGTACAGAAGTCTTGGACACTGATGTCATGGCTAATGTAACAACAAAACGCCAGCTTCATACCTCATCACCTTAAGTAATGTAAAAAAAATAGACAAAATTGATTGTATTAATTGAAGTAGAAGAGTGAGAACAATGTGGGACTTGTGAATACATAAATAGTCTCACAGTTATCAATAGTGAAAATAATTAAATCAATATTGATCGCATAATTAGTTTGTTCCAAATAGCATGTAATTTACTCCTGAGAGGGTAGGGGCTGATGATCTGCTCTGACTAATCTGTATGGTCATAGAGGCTGCTGCTATATATAGTTCAAAATTACACTTGTCAGCACTTTGATTCCATATCTATTTAGCAAGCTAACAAACTGCGAGTAAAATGTAGATAAGTTTGGCCTTCTGTAGGTGATGAGCCCCAGAAGTGCAATAGCAGAGGACGAGGACACAGCAATGGGACCAGCCAAATGCCGAGGTGACCTGGGTTGATCTGTCCAAAAAGCAGCGATGGTTGGACCTCCATCTTAAGGCCACTTCCAGCTTGAAAACAGCACATCCAAGTGTACGTGTTGGTTAACACACTGTCTCTCATTGTCTCTCAGTGACCCCTCTAGTTGGTCAGTGACTTGGTCAGTGACCCTTCTAGTGCAACGGATCCTCATTCAACGGTTACCCCTCGCCAGCAGCAATTTTTCCAAATAAACTTCCTTCTTCACTGGTAAAAACTCTTTAGGCAACAAACTACTTGGTTAGGTTAATGAAAAGATCCTGAAATAAGTACTTCGGTTTAGGCAACAAAACAACTAGGTGGGTTTAAATATATTCCATACTGAACTACAGAAGGGTTGTCTCTGAAGTTAAGTTGCTTCTGCCGGTTGAGAGATCCCTGTTTGCTAGACCCATCCACCTCTCCTCCCTTGGCCTCGTGTGTGCTTTTGCAGTCATTACACTTCCTTTTTTGTGATTGCATGAATATCCTAAAAAAAAAAAATTCTTAAGATATCTATGAATGACGCTCATTACCTCTCGTAGGTATAGCCAGGAAGCACTGCATGAGAACAGCCTGTCTGGTATTAGTTTTCAACTTGTGGTGCCAGCGCGTTCCCTTCTCACTCAGAAGGCGGCACAGGTTCTGGTCAATCTTCTTCAATCGCCAATCTGCCAATCGGCTTGTAGCTCCATCACAGCTTCTGCCAATCGGCTTGTAGCTCCGTCACAGCTTCTGCCAATCGGCTTGTAGCTCCGTCACAGTTTCTGCCAATCGGCTTGTAGCTCCGTCACAGTTTCTGCCAATCGGCTTGTAGCTCCATCACAGCTTCTGCCAATCGGCTTGTAGCTCCGTCACAGCTTCTGCCAATCGGCTTGTAGCTCCGTCACAGTTTCTGCCAATCGGCTTGTAGCTCCGTCACAGTTTCTGCCAATCGGCTTGTAGCTCCGTCACAGCTTCTGCCAATCGGCTTGTAGCTCCGTCACTGCTTCTGCCAATCTGCTTGTAGCTCCGTCACAGTTTCTGCCAATCGGCTTGTAGCTCCGTCACAGCTTCTGCCAATCGGCTTGTAGCTCCGTCACAGCTTCTGCCAATCTGCTTGTAGCTCCGTCACAGCTTCTGCCAATCTGCTTGTAGCTCCGTCACAGCTTCTGCCAATCGGCTTGTAGCTCCGTCACAGCTTCTGCCAATCGGCTTGTAGCTCCGTCACTGCTTCTGCCAATCGGCTTGTAGCTCCGTCACAGCTTCTGCCAATCGGCTTGTAGCTCCGTCACAGCTTCTGCCAATCGGCTTGTAGCTCCGTCACTGCTTCTGCCAATCTGCTTGTAGCTCCGTCACAGTTTCTGCCAATCGGCTTGTAGCTCCGTCACAGCTTCTGCCAATCTGCTTGTAGCTCCGTCACAGCTTCTGCCAATCGGCTTGTAGCTCCGTCACAGCTTCTGCCAATCGGCTTGTAGCTCCGTCACTGCTTCTGCCAATCGGCTTGTAGCTCCGTCACAGCTTCTGCCAATCGGCTTGTTCACTGCGAGCTAAACACTCAACAAAGTCTGTTTGCTGTCCTGGCTCCTCGATGGTGGAATGAGCTCTCCATTGACATCAGGACAGCAGAAAGTATCTACATCTTCCGTCGCAAACTAAAAACAGATATTTTTTGACTACACCTTGAATAAAGAAAGCAGCACCGTAGTAGCACTTTAGTAGCACTAAAATGGCACTTACTGATAGCACTTTGTAGTTTAAATTTATTGAAGAAATTGTATTTTCTTGATTCTTGTTATTCTGAGTTTGTGCTCATGGTTGAATGCACTTATTGTAAGTTGCTTTCAATAAAAGCGTCAGCTAAATGAAATGTAATGTAACGTAATGTGTTAATATACTCTGATACATGCATAATGTACTTTCAAAATAAAGGTAAATAGATAAAATTAGGTTTAAGAAAAGAGCATTTTTGACCTCCTCTCAACTACACACACGCTACGCCATTCCAGACCATCCCAGAACAGAATCTGGGTCTGCACCGGTCATATCATGCAGGGCGTAATGTACTCCAGGTAGGAGTGTTTACTCTGCTTGCTCCTTTGCCCGTTGTTTGTACTGGTTTTTCACCTTGATACCTTGAGGGCCGCTTCGGGCTGTGAGTGAAAAGGATTGAGTGAAATGTAGAAACGCTCCTCGGTATATGTGTTGATCCCCTGACTGTTGGGACGTGAGCATACTGTCAAATCCTTCAGGCTCTTCCCAGCTGTGGATTTTCCCACAGCCTTCTGGGAAACGGTGTTCCGAAGAAGCCTTTTTAAGATCTGCTGATCAAGCCTGCCAGTGGACAGCAATCAATCCATGTCAACCCTCCTATTATTCATTAAAGGACCTGTGGCCGAGGGGATTTTACTTTTCTATTAAACCAGCCGGTCAAAAAGGGGGTACTTGACCCACTCTGAGCCTCTCTCGCTCTCTTACTCTGACACACATACACACCCACACACAGCTGTCAGCCATGCCCCCCCTCCCTTTACACTGCAGTGTGTGGGTTAGCCATTTGCTTGTAAATGAAATGAGCGTTGGCCCCCTCCTCAATCAGTCTGGCCCGGCCTGGCTGCTGCCCCCTGATTCATGGACATACCCTTTTACAGGAACTCCACCACTGCCACACTCCGTGACTGAGGACTATCATTCACACACACCGTAATCCCCTTTACACACTTTGTCATGTAAATAGCTGCCCCATCATTTTACAACTGGTTGAATGCTAAGCTGCTAGCTGCAGCTTCAACCTGGCTAACAGCAGTCAATATCTCTCCCTTCTAGGAGTAGATATAATTATTATGGCTGTTGGTTTGGTCAACTCTAGCTGTTTGAATTTATCTTTGATCCCTTGCGATAACTATTTCTATTGATAAACCAAATTACCCTTTCAGGTAAAGCGCTAACCCAGCCTTCCAATGACAATGGAAAATACAACAAAAGTAGCCTTTTCCTTGAACCGGTCTCCGTCCAGCTTGATGAGTCCATGCTCTCTCCCATACATGCTTTTGCCTTCTCTTCATGCAGAGCAAGGGGGAGAGCAAGCAGTCTACCTCGTGCCAACCTTTTTCCATTTGCAGATATTGCAACCACACAACGGGACGCAACCAAAGCTCTCAGCTGGATAGACGCTGCGCCTCTCGAGAGCTGCTAGCTAAGCATCGTCAGAATGACGCATGCCGTTTTCAGCTTTGGTGGACAAATGAATTTATGCAAAAATGTGACAAATGTGATATTGTATGACTTTCAAATGCTGAAACAGATTAATTATTGAGATTAACAGAGAAATCATTGTCATGTGTAAATATTTATACATTTAATGATTTCTCTGTTTTCCAATAACCACTTGGGAAAACGTAATTAATAATGATTGTGAGGAATCATTAACAGTAATCAGAGATCATAGACAGACAAAGAGGACTATCCCGTATACTCAGCACAACTACAAGTCACAAATCACTCACATGTAAAGCACAGTCAGTTTGAATCATCATGGTACCACATCACTGCTCAGAGTTAAAGAGGTATTATTGAAAATACAGAGAATTATAGAGATATACTGTTTGACAATTTTTACAAAACAAGATTGTCGACAGATTTTTTTCCCTTTTGGATTCAAACAGGAGCCTGATCGACCGGTGAAGTCGACTACAAAAGGAGCCACAACAACCTGCTGATGCTGGAGTGATTCTGTGAGTACAGTAGATGCAGCGTTATTTCTCAGATCAGGGCTTAAAATGGTCATCTGTGATGGACATTGCACTGTTCTCGTCTAGCCGACCACTCAAAGCGCTTTAACACACCATTCACACCAATCACGCACTGATGGGAGGGGCTACCATGCCAGGTGCCCATCAGGACTATCTAACATCCATACCCATTCATATGCCACAAGCAAAGCCTATGGCAGCAATTTAGGGGCTTAGGTGTCTTGCCGAAGGACGCAACGACCGAACCGCCGATCCTGGGATTGAAGGACGACCCGCTCTACCACTGTGCCACAGGCACCCTGTTGTTTATGCACCAGTTCTTTAAAAAAATGCTAATCTCGATGGGGGACCTGATAGGACAGGATAACACTTGATCGGATGAGAGAAAAGGTAATAAGACTAGACTGTGTGTGTGTGTGTGTGTGTGTGTGTGTGTGTGTGTGTGTGTGTGTGTGTGTGTGTGTGTGTGTGTGTGTGTGTGTGTCCTGCCTGGCGTCGTGACACCTCTATTTCCCGGACATGTTGCTAGGATGCAGGGAGAGATTAGCATAAACATACACTGTAAAAAAAGTACGTAGAATTTACGGTGAAAACCTGTTAAATCCCTACAGTAAAAGACCGTTAATTCAAAAAAGGTTATATTCCATATCTATCACATTGAAACACCGTAAATAGATATATCAGCCCAAACTGTAATTTATGCATGTATTTCCTGTAAAAATTACATTTCGTCACTGTTAATTGTCCTAAACACTGTAGTAATAACGGAAATACACCGTAATATGAAAGAAAATCAATACCGTAATTTCTACAATCTTAACTTTTAAAAAATACATTTTGTCACTGTTAAATGTACGCACTACTGTGTTAACGACCAAAATATAAAATAATATTAATATAACAGCCAGCCCTGTAATTTTTACAGTTATTATTTGTAAAGGTTACAGTTTGTCACTGTTAATTACCCTAAACATTGTACTAATAACAGAAATACACCGTAATATGAAAGAAAATCGATACCGTAATTTCTACAATCTTAACTTTTAATAAATACATTTTGTCACTGTTAAATGTACGGACTACTGTGCTAACAACCGAAATATAAAATATTATTAATATAACAGCCAGCCCTGTAATTTTTGCATTTATTATTTGTAAATGTTACAGTTTGTCACTGTTAAATGTACTAACTATTAGACTGTTTACAGAAATAGGCCGTATTATATATAACAGCCAACACTGTAATCTTTACAAATAATATTTGTAAAACATACATTCTGTCGCTGTTAAATATACGAACCACTGTGCTCATAACGGAAATGTACTGGAAGATAAATTTAAAAGCCAACACTGTAATCTTTGCATTTATTATTTGTAAATGTTACAGTTTGTCACTGTTAAATGTACTAGCTATTGGACTGATTACAGAAATAGGCCGTATTATATATAACAGCCAACACTGTAATTTTTACAAATAATATTTGTAAAATATACATTTAGTCGCTGTTAAATATACAAACCACTGGGCTCATAACGGAAATATACTGGTAGATGAATTTAAAAGCCAACACTGTAATCTTTGCATTTATTACTTGTAAAAGTTACAGTTTGTCACTGTTAATTGCATTAAGCATTGTACTAATAACGGAAATACACCGTAATATGAAAGAAAATCGATACCGTAATTTCTACATTCTTAACTCTTAATAAATACATGTTGTCACTGTTAAATGTACGGACTACTGTGCTAACAACCGAGAGGGAAACCTTGCATATAAGTTCTCCTTGTTTTGCATACTTTTTTTGCAAAGCATAAAATGCATCTCACACCATCCCCCACCCCTCTTTTCATCTCTGTTGGATACTTAACGACCAACAGGTGCCTGTCTCAGTAAATAACCTGACCACATGGGGCAGGAACACAGGTATCTCCTGCCTGTGTCAATGTCCCAATGAACTCACTGTCACTACGGTCCCATTATATTTATACACAGACATGACATGTACAGTTTCACCATTTAAATTCAAGATCCCTTCAAACCACACTTTCTCTTGATTTGACCGACTGACATACAGGGAAAGAGAGAGAGACAGAAAGAAAGAGAGAGAGAAACAGACAGACAGACAGACAGACAGAAAGATACAGACAGACAGAGAGAGAGGCTGACAGAGATAGATTTTTGTTTATATCTTTATTACTAAATCACTTTTGTTTACAGTTTTAAAGTTCAGAACCATACAACCTTATTATTTATTAGAGTTTAATTTATCCTTATATTTCATATTGTAATATAGTTTGGGGAAGTACTTTTCCTACTTTTCTGCAAAACATGTTCACACATCTCAGCTTCTCCTTTATTTCACAAACTGTAGATTCTTACTATTTATGGTGTTAATATTTATTTAACTTGCATTTTTATGTACAAGATACTTTTAGGTTACAGAAATATTCTTTCAAAGTCAATTCACAGATTCACTCATACTCAACACGTCAAGCAGAGGTCAATTTTCTATTAGATTTAGGGGAACCAAATTATGGAACTTTCCCCACCTAACAAAGAAATGTCCCTCTATAACATTTTTCAAAAATTGCCTAAAATGAATTCTAATTGCTGTTTTGTAAGCGTTCTATGTATTAGTGTTTATTTTATTTCTTGTTTGAACTGTTATATCTACATTTATAGATGTTTCACTTATCATTCCTATTGCTTAGGAAATACCACAGGGGTATAACCCAACATCCCTGAACAAGCCATGCTTACTTTCACATGCAAGCACATGCACACACTCAACACAATTACATTATTTTTCTATTCTTTCTTTTTTTCTTTTGTTGTCTATCTTATGCATATTTCCTTTTATGTTTGCAATTTTGTAAAAGATTATAATATTATATAGATGGAGGCTTCAAATAAGACCAGTTGGCTTTTTGCATCTTCCAGCACAGTGATATTAATTTATCTCTCTTATGTTTGTTAATTTTTTTTATTTTATTGTTTGAATTGTGCAAATAAATAAACCTAAACCTAATAGCATTGTCTCTGACTGAACACAGAATGTCCTTCAGAGACCAAATGTTCACAAAGAGAGGCAGACAGACAGACAGCCAGACAGAGAGAGAGATCAAAGTAGAGAGGGCCAGGTGTCAGTGATCAAACCAACAGCGCAATTAAAAAAAAAAAAAAAACGATCGGAGGCTGAACTTTTGAACCCGTTTGAGCGCCAGATCTACGCGCCGCGCTGCAGCTCTTCTTCTCCGGTGATTCACGAAGCGCCACTGAAGCAACAACAGCCGGACCCCTGGGAACATGACATCTTTTGTTGAGGTAAGAATACCAACATAATGTATTTGTCAGAGAGTAAACGCTTTCTTGAACGGTCTACATCAGGTGACGGTAGCGTTAGCTTAACCTCTCCAGTAAGGGGTTGAGCTAACGTTACGTTAGCCGCGCTTAGCTACATTTACATTTGAGGCTTGGTTCTCTGCAGTTCTGTGTCGCCTTGGACGTCAAGATAGCTTAGTTAACTTAGTTATCTAATAGTTGAGTGCGTTTACTTTTCTTTAACATCGTCAATGTAACGTAGGTTATAGGTTTATGTGTTAAACGTTAGCTAACATTAGCTTACTTTACCAAAGGTTAGCTAATGTAATGCTTTGCTATAGGTTAGGTTTATTACTGTGGCAGGTCGGTTAAGACACAGAGGGCCTACGTGCTACATACTTTATCTAATAACCACGTTTTTATTTAAGTGCTTTAAAGCTGGTTGCAAGCAGACATGTGTTAGATATGAAGGTTTAAAGCTAATTTATACCGGAGGCATGACATTAACATCTCTACTGTCTGTTAACGTGACTGACCTCCCGGCTGTCCACGTGACCGCTTATAAACACGCTGTAGCGTTGTGTGTGAAGCTTTTGTCAAGACACAAAACAGCTAACAGCTCCTGAGAAGGAGCTCCGTGTGGAAGACGAGTGAGCTGTCCAGTGAGTGGATGCAAACACGTTTTCATGTTCAGATCTTCATTTACTGCCCACATTATCAGATGAGGATGTCTCCCTCAGAGTCAGTATTTAAATTTATGCAAGACCAGTTGGTACAGATAATTAATATTTACTTTAATCTTGTAAAATGTAATACATTTGTTCCTGCCACCTTTCAGGCTTTGCAATCCAACTTGGCTGTGGACTTGGATGGGAACAACTTGCTGGCCTTAATGACACCCAGAAAAACGGTGCGATTCTAATCCATTTAAATGCCAAAATCAAGCATTTTTTGTTTTTAAAGATGTCATTTGTGTTTTACTCAACAGCAGAAATAGAGAGAGAAAGAGACAGGAAACACAGTGGACCGAGGAAAAGATCTGCAGAAAAGAGCCCACCGGAAATCAAACTGCAATGATAACATGTGACACGTGAGTGTAAATTTAATTTACAACCTTTGCATTGAAAAGAGGAAATTTGATGCTTGAGAAGATTTATTTTTTTTATGGAAGAGGATGTCTTCCTCTCTTCCTTTATCTCCTTAGTCTTTATTTCAGGTTTGATTACGACTACAAGCTTGGACCTTCACATGGACCTCATCACCTTCTTTGCTGTTCTACTAGTCTAACCGTATCATCGGATCCAAGTTTTGTCAAGGATAAATATGGTAAGTTTGTTGTAAAGTTCAATGTATGTTAATTTAACAAAAGAAGGCTTTAGACTCATCTATTTCTGTAAGTACTGTGCTGCCATTTCATGTTCAAACAGTGTATACATGTATTGTTAGTGTTAAACACTGCATAAATCTAGGCATTGCATACTTGTCTTTTTATGAAATATTTTATTCTACTCTCTCACCATTTTGTACATACAAAAGGTATTATGTGAATAACCTTGCAACGGTGTGAGTGCTATATAAAGTAATATTATTGGTATTGTTGTTACTGTTATTACTGTTAATGTTTTCTATTTTGTCTTTTTTTTTCTGGCTGTAGAGAGGATCATGTCAGCCCACAACAAACACCAGATTAACTTGTGTCTTCTAGCAGAAATGATGACAACACCTGCCTAAAGTTCCAGTTTCCTGAACATCATGCCATATCTGTATGCGATTCTGTCTCACCTGTCTTCACTCTGGACCAATGACTCAGACACCAGTCTTTTCAAGGCCTAACTAGAGGTAAGCAGTGATATAGTTCAGTTCAGCAAACTATAACAAGCACAACTCAAACATAACTTCACATAATGGATCATTCTCAGGGCCAGGGCCCGAGACAACAGCTTCATGCAAACATAGAATAAATCATAAAACTGTAAGATAGTTTTGCATTAGTAAAAAAATATATATATATTGTGCTCTGAACTGATATCACTCTGAAATTTAATTTCATGTAGCAGTAACATGTCATTAGATTTAGGACATACCCTCATGTCTACTGTCTTGTAAATGCAGGGGCATTGTTTCCCATTGGACTAGGTCTCCTGTATGGCAAAGGGGTATTAGCTATTGCACACTGAGTATTTTTAGTTATTAAAATGCCATACAACTCCACAACAGCTTTTCTTTTTTTTTTTGCATCAATAATTGTGTTATTGTTTTTAGAGGCATTTAAAAGTCCTATGTTATTGAATCTGAAAAAATACAAACATTCTTTTTATTTATATCCTTAATTAGATGTGCTGTTACCCTGGTTTTTAAAACATGAACTATGTGAAATTTGATGATATTCTTGAGTGGAGGCATCTGTAGGCTGCAATATTACAGAAATTTAACGTGTTTATGCCTTTGCGCAAAGATCGGTCTTAACATTCGACCTGATACTTATTCATTTGTATTAACTATAAAGGTGTGTTTTATTTTTTTCTAAGTCAGTTAAGCTCAGTTTAACACCATAAGGCAATGAATGTTTCTCTGTGTAGGCATCATGCTCAAGCGCTGCGTCAATCTAACTTTGCCTTTTTGTTTCTGTTTTTGTGCTGCAGAGAGGATCATCCCGATCCACAGTGAACGCTTGATGATCAAGATACAAGTCCTCAAGCAGGACGTCCTGAACCGCTCAGCTTCCTGAACTTTGGGTCTGTGGAGACTATACCATGTTGGGTGCCCTCTTCAGTCAAGTCTGGACACAGCGGCTCGTTACTCTTGATCAACTTGGGGCAAGTGGCTAACCTTTTCATGTTTATTCATGAATAATCCTTCATGTCCACATGCTGATTCTTCAAGATCTCAACAATGCTTTGTGAGTATACGGTGCAAGTTATAAGATCAGATCAACCTGGTTTTCACAGAAAATGTTTTATTTCTTAAGGTTTATCAACGATGGTCTGTATTTTGATTTACAATACGTTTTATTTAATATTTCCTGATGTTGACTGGGAAATGTATGCCAACCAATTGTAATACGTTATACGTTGTACCATATGTTTTTGCAATGGAATTCTGGCAACTACAGTTGCCTTCAATTTGCTTTGAACTTTCTAATAAAATACCGTAACTCATACAGTTGTACTGTGTTTATCTCTGAGAAAGGCTGCAATTAGGTTCACGGAATAACTGCTGTTTTTAAAAGATATACCGTAATGTCTTATACGTTCTCACTTTATTTTTTACGGTGAACTTCTGGCAACCACAGCTGCCGGTAATTTACCGTTAATTTGAACTTTTCAATAAAGTAATGTATCATACAGTTGTACTGTGTTTTTAACTGAGAAATACTGTAATTAGGTTTACAGTATAACTGCTGTTTATAAAATAATTTACCGTAAACGCATTTATATGATAGCTGTTATTTCTAAAGCAAATAACCGTAAACAGGTTTACGATATATCCTTTTTTTAATTGTAATTTACCGTAAACAAAAGACAGTTCTCAACTGTGAATTTTACAGGTGCAAAAAAATATACCGTAATGTCTTGTACGGTGTCACTTTATTTATTACGGTAAAGTTCTGGAAACCACAGCTGCCGGTAATTTACCGTTAAATTAAACTTTTTAATAAAGCACCGTAAAATATCATACAGCTGTACTGTGTTTTTAACTGAAAAAGACTGTAATTAGGTTTACAGTATAAGTGCGTTTTTTTAAATATAGTTTACCGTAAACACGTTTATAACATAGCTGTTATTTCTAAAGAAAATAACCGTAAACACGTTTATGATATTTCCGTTTTCTTTATAGTAATTTACCGTAAACAAAAGACAGTTCTCAACTGTGAATTTTACAGGTGCAAAAAAATATACCGTAATGTCTTGTACGGTGTCACTTTATTTATTACGGTAAAGTTCTGGAAACCACAGCTGCCGGTAATTTACCGTATATTTCACGATTTTTTTTTTACAGTGTACTGAATTTCCCATAAACAGCTTTGTCAGGATCTGTCACTGTGGAAACGCTGCCACCACAGAGCACCAGTCATTGACCTCCAGACTTAGCCCCTATCATTCCTCTGGACAGGAGAGGAGGAGACAGAGAGGAGGGAAGAAGTGGGTAGAAGAGTGGACGTTAACAGGGAGAAAGGTAAGGAAGACACTGAAGATAAGGAGAGGATAGATGAGGTGGATGGAGAAGGAATGGAGAAAGGAGAGGATTCAGATGATAGACAAGGAGAAAGGAAACAAAAGAAGGTAGAGGGGAGGCTTGGGTAAAAGGTAGTTGGGGGAAACATGGAGACTAAGGGAAGCAAAGCAAAGAATCAGAAATGGAGGAGAGGAAAATGGGGAGAAGAGAGGAGAGGAGAAACAGAGGGGAGCAGGGAGGGAGAGGAGACGGGAGCAGAGGATTAGGTGTGTGTCATCGTGGAGTGATCACACACAGCCCTCATCCATCACAGACCCAACAGGAGGGAAGCCCTGCTGTCTGATCGTCCACTCCTCTGCTACTAGCTGAGAGACACAAGGACACCAAAGAGAGACAGAGAGGAATAGAAAGGCCCTGGAAACAATCAGGAACAGAGTTTTCAAAATTGTATCTGCAAAATAAATTAAAAAACGTGGAACTTGGATCCCCGCAGTTACCAGTTCTTGCCCACAAATAGTCCCCACATGGAACTGACTGATGGCCCAGCAACTATGAAGGTGCTGCAGTTCTGGGTAATTTACGGCACGCAGGTTCACGACTAAACCTTTCAGCTCAGACTCCAGCAGTGGAGGGAAGGGAAGCAGGAGAACCAGGACCAGGCAGCAACCGGTTGTGAAGAGTGAAGCCAATGTGTAAGTGCCGCAAAGCTGCATTCTCGCTCCTGTCCACCAGGGGGCGACTCCTCTGGTTGTATAGAACAGCGGTCCCCAACCCCCGTGCTGCGGCCTGGTAACGGTCCGTACAGAAAGAGTGAATGATTTTTTAATTTTTTATCAAAGTCGGAAAAAAAAATTATTTTGAAAAAGGACCGGATACATCCGTCTGTGCCTCTCACAAGGTCACGTAATACGTAAAAGGCCCACTGTGAAAGAATGGATCCGCGACCCATTTGTGAACCAACCCGCTGAATCGAGCCTGTCCGCCAGAAGAAGATCAACTGCTGGAGATCACAAATGACGGTGGCCTTAAGAGCACATTTCACACAACAACTCTGGCGGTGATCGGGATCAAAATCAAGGCAGAATATCCTGAGATCGCCAAAAAAGCACTGAAAACCCTGCTTCCATTTCCAACGCCATGTCTTTGTGAAGGGGGTTTTCTGCAATGACAGCGACCAAAACTAAGTTACGGAGCAGACTGGACATAACAAACACACGCAGGATGTTTTTGTCCCTCATCACCCCGAGATGGGACTGGCTCGTTGCAGATAAACAAGCTCAGGGCTCCCACTAATTCGACGTAATGGTGAGTTGTATTTTTATGCACTTTTTGCCGGTCCTATCATTTTATTACGTCAAATTTATTACGTCAAATTTATTACAACATGTCTATTACGTCATGTTTATCGCCCACACTGTGAAGGCCGGTCCATTAAAATATTGTCTGACACAAAACCGGTCCGTGGCTCAAAAAAGGTTGGGGACCGCTGTTATAGAAGTCTATATAAATGACTCTACTTCTCTCTTGATGTATTCCCTCAGTAAACATTGTAAGCATGAGTTTATGTCTCAATCTCTAGTTTCCAGTCTTCTTCAATACAGCATAATGTTCATTAACTAAATGATGTTCATTAACTAAATGATGTTCATTAAGAGTCAAACAGACCATAAAGTTTTAGCGCGGGGCTACCTTGTTATTACTGGGAGTTGTCTGTATTTTCATATTTAACCTTTTCACTTTTTACAATGTTTTTAATTCATGAAAGTTCATTGTAACATTTTGCATTGCACGTAACTAACAAATCGTTTTGGTTGTACTTAGCTCCACACTTTTGTTTCACTTCTGGTCACAATGACTACATCCAGTCTATAATCAGGACTGTCACTCTTTCTAAAGGGAGTCTGAGCTGCACCCTTATCAACAGGGGCCGCTAAACTCAAAATGAAAATCATTGAACTAACTTTAAATAAAAAAACATACTTAAATATCTGATTTTTTTTTTTTACATTGTGCCATGACACATTTAAATCAAATTACGATGCAGAAAGCAAAGAGAAAAGGCGTATGATATTTCAGTGTCGTCCAGAAGAGAGCAGCATAGACCTACCAACACGTCTTTCAGGTTCCAGTAGGAGGCTCAGGTGAGCTTTCTTTTCTTATTTAGATGACTCATCATTACTAAAATCATAATGAAAACAACCAACTGTCCAATTACAACTTTGGGGGTGCGGCCAAGGTTATGGCTCCAAAGGTTCTACACAGGTTTCTGAGAATGTTCTTTTCATATGTTGATTACATTTTGTGTTTTGCGACCACATGTATGCTAATCTCGATGGGGGACCTGATAGGACAGGATAACACTTGATCGGATGAGAGAAAAGGTAGTAAGACTAGACTATGTGTGTGTGTGTGTGTGTGTGTGTGTGTGTGTGTGTGTGTGTGTGTGTGTGTGTGTGTGTGTGTGTGTGTGAGAGAGAGAGACTAGTCTGCATGTCAGGGCTTGTAACAGTCCCCTTAGAATCACATGGCGCCATCTACACTCACAAAAATACACACACACAACTCTCTATCTCATGGTAGAGGCACTGAGGTCACATGCAATGAACAGGTTCACATTTAAAGACAGCAGCGTGCTGGTGGGGAGACCAATTAACACAAATGAGAATAAGAAGTCTGATAACAAATTAAAATGGATCAAAACTGCAATTTGAATGACAAATGTGTGTGTGTGTGTGTGTGTGTGTGTGTGTGTGTGTGTGTGTGTGTGTGTGTGTGTGTGTGTGTGTGTGTGTGTGTGTGTGTGTGTGTGTGTGTGTGTGTGTGTGTGTGTGAGAGAGTGCTGGAGTGGATGTAGATGAGTTTTCTCAGTGCTGTGGGGGAATGGGCTGCGGTTGGCTGGCCCGACTGCAGACCGCTCTGTGGAAAAGAATGACTTTTTAAATTACCCATACATCACTGTCACCGCAGCACAGACTCGGGCGACAGTGCTGCGATCGCATGCACACGCACGCACGCACGCTAACACACACACACACACACACACACACACACACACACACACGCACACACACACTCGTCTCGCTCCCCCTCCTCACTCAACAAACTCAATCCCATGTTTACAGACATGCAAACACACAGCTTTGCAATCCAAACCTGAACACACTTGTGTATAAACGTGCAGAAAGGCAAATATGGAAACTTGAATACTTGAATACTTCTAATACTGGAGCAACGTCTGTAAAAATGCAGAACTGATTCTTAGACTGAATATACAAATAAACACATGCTCATCTAAGTCCTAATAGTGTAACTGCCGAACCATTAGCAGCTGGGAGACTCTCCACACCCGTCTCATTCCTTTCTGCTTGGCATTCTCCTCCTCCTCCTCATCTAACGAGCTGGATCTTAATTGCAGGTAATTAAACTGCTCATGGCTTACAAAGCAGGAGAATGGCTAGCCCCATATGTGTCAGCAGAGAAACACTGAGACATTGTACCACCGAAGGCTAGCAGGGGTCACACTTTGTCAACGCTGGATTGATGTCGCTTTCGTTATCTCTGTGGTTCTTCTTCTCAACTAAGTTGTAATTAGAACCTCAGGAGATGCTGAGCGTAGCGGAACGCCCGCTCTGTGAACATGCAAATGCGTACACCCACATGAACGGCACACGCCGCTATCTGAGCAGATTTTAAGCGTTCTAAGTGTTTGATTGCCGCGGTTGATATGCAGCAGAGGGATGAGGACTGGGAAATGATGGAGGAGCAAAGCAGTGTTGCTGCACAGGCACTGGCTGTGACGCTGGAGGGCTGGTTTATGCCTTTTCAAATACTGCCTCCCGGAAAAGTGGAGGAAACAATATATAAACTGTTACATAAGATGTATCCCTCTAAACTGATTTACAGATGAGGATAGTTCCTGTTCCACTGCCAGTTCCATACCGCAAGTCCTTCCTCCCTGCTGCTGTCAGACTGCACAACAAGCTGACCTCCCAGTAGCCCACAAACATTCTGGACTCTCAATACTTGAACACTTTTTAGCACTCTGGTCACTTTAACTCATTCTGGTGCAATATTTTGTAATATTTTGTAATTTGTATATTCAATATTCTACTGTACATTCAATTTCTTCCTTACTGTTTATTTTATTTTATTATGTTTATTACTGTTTATTACTGTTTATTTATATTACTTGATTTTTTTATCTTTACGTACTGAGCAATGCTGCTGTAATCCTGTAATTTCCCCACTGCGGGACTAATAAAGGATTATCTTATTTTATCTTATCTTATCTTATCTTATCTTATCTTATCTTATTCTCCTTCTGCATCAAATCCTAATATGCTTCCATTTTTGATTCCCTAACCTGATGGTTAGGAATCTCCTGCTTCGGCAGAACAGTAGAAAGGCTGCCGGCCTCTTACTTAATCAGTTAACACTTCATCCAAGCTACCACCCTGAAATGGTGAGTGGATGGGCTGGCTCCTATTCTAACTCTGACTTTTAAAGGTGATAGATACAAGATTGGGAGCAATGTGATGGCCCTGGACATGCTTGCAGCTAACGATGGTACACAGCAAAAGTGCTGACAGGGCTAACAGTGTTTACCTGAGGGGGAACCTGAGGGTTGGTGCTAAGCTAACGCAACAACGCCGTTGTTAAGTTCAAAAACCTCAGCCGATTGCGCGAAGAGATGTCCAGAATTCAATGAGTTATAATTAAAACATATTTAATAAAAAGATGGTGAACAGCATATAGTTCCCGGCCGTCTCGCTTCGGCAGTCCACAGTCAACTTACTGTCGTGCTGTAAACAGTTGCTGTCTATGCGGTCATGAGAAGGGAAAATCACCCCTCACAAATGTTTGCGCAAGTTGTTAAATACTCTCAATCGCTGAGCATTGGTTAGTTCCCTAGCATGCAAATAGCTACCAATAACACAGCATGCTAATGGTTAACCGCTTCACAGGGACGGAGTCCTCCTCAGGTAAACAGTCCTACACGCTAGTAGCTTTCTTACTTCTGGTGTTTGAAGTCCTACCTTCGCCCTCCTGCCAAGCAACAAAATAGTTCTTTCTACTGCAAGCAAGTTTACAACCTCCCACCACGTGCAGCCTCCATTTGTGTATGCCCTCCATCTTTAATTTATTCCATTCACACCTATACCTTCTCACAAACCCACACATCTGCATAATGCTTCATTAATATCCCATATTAATTATTATTATTATCCTTAATAAGTATTTTAATTTAAACATAGACCTTTATATACCTGTGCAAGTTAAAATAAACTATTACAACTCTATACCGTCATTCGGGTCGACGGTATCAGCTGTAACCAAAGTATGAGCAGAGTACAGAGCGGCAGCCATTACCCACAATGGGACACTCTTACATGGACTTACACTAAATGGCACCCAGCCCGGCTTTGTCAACAAAGCAAGGAGAAGTTCGGATTACAAGACACACTCTGCTCAGGTAGACATTACTCC
Source organism: Cottus gobio (assembly GCA_023566465.1). NCBI lineage: Eukaryota > Metazoa > Chordata > Actinopteri > Perciformes > Cottidae > Cottus > Cottus gobio. The sequence goes on from CM042235.1 coordinate 17,939,465, forward strand.
ACTATATCTTTACAAAGAAAATACTTGCTGCTTTAAAGCTCTGAATACTGCATATTGCACCTTTCGCCGATATATTTTAGAGAAAAGGGTTCCAGCATTATTGAAGTCTGCTGTTTTAAGCCAAAGAGATTCAACCCGAACTGCATGAATCAGTATAGACCTGGCGCTTTAACATCTGTGATAATAAAAGGCCTGGTTCGCAGTCACTTGTCCAGTGTTGCCCCTGAATACTGCATATCGGGAAACCAGGACTGTCCATGACGCAGCGTCATTATTCACCCATAATGTCCTAGCTGTCATGTTCAGGGATGTCAATCATGATATCAGCTGTTTAGATTAGCTGCATGGTCTCCTCTATCCTATATCACAACAAGACAATGACATTGTTAGCCTATCATCTTGCTGCTGTCTCTTTTTAAATATGATCGTCTCTCTATGTTCAGTTCATCCATGGTGCCGTTACGCACACATCCACCTCCCCATCTCCACCAATCTTTGCAGGTCCATCAGCTTCATCAACTCATCCTTCTATCAGCCTCATCAGCACCACTACCACCAGGTCTGGACTCTGCTAGGGGATTCGTCTTGTTGCTGCTCAGGGCAGACTCCCCTCCATTACAAATCTCCCTGTAGAATCCAAGCATTAAAGACATTATCATCACATATCATCAGTTAATAATAAACAATTATCTTTCCCTTATCTAAATTGCCTGTCCTGATTGAAGTTCTGTTTGTTGATTTAAAGCACAGCTTTTAATATGATTCCACCATCCAGGCTGATCCAGCCTGGATGTCAGTTGATAATGGACTTCATGCAGAGGAGGGGGTAGGTGGTCACTGGTTATGAACACGGATAAAACCATGGACTTTTTTGTCTCCACTACTTAACTCACTTTACACAAATAACTTGATTTCCCGGTCTGTTAAGTAGTTCAAGTTTGCCAGTAATAGCACTTTGATTTGACCCACCCATCTCTCCTTCCCCCTGTCCTATGTGGACTTTCTCACAATTTAAATGTTAAATGTTTTTAATGTTGCAGATAGGTTGGTGCATCTCATACAGACACTACAGGGTCCTCGGTGTGTCGGTATCAGACGCCGTGGGCCACTGACCAAGCCGCTGTACTACGCATTGGGAGTGAGACCAGGTTGCGGCAGCAGAGAGGATCTTGGAAAGTAGAGCGGGTTGTCGACAGCATACAGGTCGAAACAGAGGCCTCAGCTAAGGAGAATCTGACCAAGCTGTAGTGTGTACATGATGAAGAGGACACCAAGGAGGCATCGTGGGTGACTGGCTCCAGAGGATATGCAGGTGTTTGTGGATTTTTAATTGTCGTGTCTCAGAGAGGCAGGATCTGAACCAGATGAGAGCAGTTTCAGCAATGTCAAACAGCAATTATCATTTGTGCGAGGAGAACAGTGAAACATTCTTGACCTCTGATATCAATGGTTATTAGAATAGTGCAAAACGGACTCCAAGATGGTCTCATCTGGGTTTTCTCTGAAACCGGCCTTTCCTGAAGATACAGATGATCGGATACGGATGATACCATCCAGGTTTGGAAGCATTTGACCTCATGCAGCAACATTCATTCTAAATTATCTTGTATTGTCCCTTAATTCTCTGTTAAGAAAACCAATAAGGGAAGTCAACTCCAGAAGCACCAAATGTTCTTAACCAGAGAAATGTGCTAAATGATGAATCTCACTTGATCATCACTTGGAGGCATGTGGCCGATTTATTACTCATGAAATTATAGAGATGCCACCAAAATAAAGTAATTAAGAGGAAGAAGCGCTTCAGTGAAATTAAGGTACTGCTAGCATTGGAGCAACGTGTTGACCGTGAAAACAAGAGGACCCTTTCTTATCTCGGTAACAGTCCTCTCCGTGCCAGTCTCAGTCAATCCCAGTAGACAGGACCCCACAACAAACCTGAATCCACGAACATTTCATGCATATGGATGGGACTGCTTCCTGTCGCACGAATGGCAGCAGTGATCTCGTCTCATAGATTAAACATCAGCCTTGAACCAAGGCAGTGGGGAAATGGAACGCTCTGTCAGGTTGCATGATGGACAGCTGTGGAGGAAGTGTATTTGAACTACAGGGATACATTTACATGGGTTAATGAAGGAGCCCTCAGGGGTTAGCTGAGCTGTACCGAGATGGGGTGCGGTACTTCAAACTTGGGTTGAGCTGCTGATCACCTTTTATCAAATTTAAATAAAAATCTAATTTAAGGGAAAGTATAATGTTAAGTATGATGATATTTTTATTGTCAACAAATCCCATCAGTTCATTGATCCAACTAAACAAGAAAAAACAATACACAGGAAAAAGTAGGATAAGTTTATAAAGTAAAGGCTGGGGAGCCCCTATATTGTTTGGAGTATTTTAAACAAAGGGAGTGGGGCCCACACTGAGCTGTACCACTGTGAAATCAGAGTTGGACTACCAGTGGTACAATGAGCCCTCATGTGTCAGTCTGTGTCTGGGTCCACAGGCCCTTGGACTTTTTGTCAAGACTTCTTGCATTGTATCTTTTTAGAGGCTTGTATTAGTTCTAATTTGTCAAGAGGGTTTTCGTTTCTTGATTTTTCTGTTACGCTCCTTTTTTCATTTCTTTGTTTATTTGTGATATCACTTCACATAACACGTCTGGTTTTACTCCCTACCTTTGTGTGTTTTCCCACCTCTCTGATGGTCTGCTTCATCTGGATTTGTTCCACCTGTGTCTAATCATCCTGCTCCGCTTGTGTGTTTCCCCAGTGTCGTTGTCAGTTTGACGTCTCTCCTTGTGAAAGGAAGTCCAGCCTGTAACTAGTGTTAGTTTACCTGTGTTTTAGTGTTCCTGGTTTGTTTTTGAGGGATTTTCCTCTGCTGCCTAACTGCTCTTGGTCTGTATCCCGTTTTGTTTGCGTTAAATCTTTTAACGCAACCAGCTGCCGCCTCATCAGTGTTGACTGCGTTTGGGTCAAAACCCGTAATCGTGACATTGTGGACTTAGTGGGAGTGCCCATTAAAGTGTGTGGGTCACAAAAGGCAGACATGTGGCTCAGGGGTTAGCAGGTCTGACTTTCAATCAGAGGATCGGTGGTTCAAACCCCGGCTGTTGTGGGCTTCACATGAGTTCCTTGGCCTCTCTTGGAAATGCATTAATTGAACATGACTGGAAACCTGAGACCCTTGAGGATCCAGTGAGCTAAATGATCATGTGAGGTCCCATAGTAGCCATTTCACATTTCACTTGGCCTAACTGTTTAAAATTACCCTTGGGCTAATCAGAGGCTCATGAAACTTGACAACCACAAACTAGAGATCTCAGGCATTCAGAGGATGTATGTTTCATATGTATATTGACAACAAGTGAATTTCTGAGCACTTTCAAGAAACTCTCACCATCCAATTGCTGAGAAAGTTTGGAAAATGTTTTAGGTACCAAATCACAGCATGCCTTTTTCTATGATGTTCCTCAAGGTCTTGCTGTTTAATGTGGTATTTCTTTGTGATATTTCATAATTCCATCAATTCCAATGATTACAATGTTTACATTTGGGGCCAGGTCTATATGGCATATGGCATCAACCCAAAGATTGTAATATGGGGATAGTCATCATGTACTTGAAAGCCCTTAGAAACGGTCAGTTAATTTTTGATTTATGACACACATTCCTGATCTGGATCTCAAATTAATCTTCAGGTTCCCAGCTCAGTGTGGCTCGGATTGTTGACCTGATGTCTGCCCTAAAGATCCACCAGCCCTCCTAAAAGACAAATAGGTCCATGTGGGTCTTTAAGGGCTACATAACTGGACAAATCATTTGACCAAAGTGAATCCAAAATAACAATGCTCTGTCTATTCTCATGGGTTTTCAATGGAGAGCTTGTGTGTCAATATACAGTTCTACAGTTGGTGTCAGGTTTTTGGCAGCACAAGAATAAAATCTGGTTTTACTATCAATAGAAGCAATAAAAACATCAGTCTATTTTAATATTCTATTTAATGCTCGGCTGTGTAGAAACAGGGGATAAACCTGTTTATTTTGAGTATAGACCTAATGTGAGCCTAATAAACTGTTGTAAATTTATCTCTACTGAGACTGGCAGTTATACTGCACCTCGTTCCCCGTGTGACTGTTGAGAGAGATGGCACAAACCATCACAGCTTTCATTGCAGTACATTTTTTATAAAATGCTCCGAACATATGGGATTGTACTAATCCATGTGAGAGAAAAAACAAACATGTGATTCGCTGTCAGCATTTGTTTGATGTTTTATGATTCAGAAACAGCATTTAAACAGATTACTTAGATGTACGTAAACACAATGATTTGTGCCTACATGTGTTTAAAAAGCCTCCAAATACACATAAGCCCGCTTTGTATTGGTCCTCATTAACTTTGCTTAGCAAAAACAATAAGAACATATGGCACTTTAAAGTAGGAAACATTTGAGTGATGATTATACTTGTTGTGTGAACATCTGTATTAAATTGATAATTTCATATTCTGCCACCTATAAGTGTTGTCCTTGTTTGAGAGGTAAAAAGAGTGAGCCTGAGAGAACTTGGTGATTGGAGTCTGGAATGAATATACTGACAAGGTATAATACTTTCCTGATGGTCTGGGGCCTCATTTATAAACGTTGCGTACGCACAAAAGAAGGCGTACGCCGCTCTCTACGCAATAATTGGTATTTATAAAAAGCAAACTTGACGGAAAAATGTGCGGTCCTTCACGCAAGCTCGGACCCATGCGTACGCACAAAAACGGGTGAAATGAGAACCGTCGGCAAATGCAAGAAACACGCAAACGTGTGTGAAAGTGTGTAAAACTAGACTGTTGTGTAAAAGAAATGCCAATACTGCCTCTCATAAATAACACAAACACCCGTTTGATCGATCTGCAGTGTAAAACAAACAGAAATGCAAATTAACACATTTTCAAAAAGAAAAGTGAAATATGTTCTGCAACATATGTTATGCAATTCATCCTCAAAACACAGCTGTTGCTTGTCAGATGCAATCAAATGGACGGTAATAAAATACCATGAATAAACTGTAATTGTGTAGCCTATACATACATGTGACTTGACTGCATTCATTTTACTTATTCACCTACAGTCACCACTCCACTCAATAGCGATTCCCCAATCATTGCCGCCAGTCTCTCATCAAGAGGGGACAGCTCCGGTGTCCCCTTTCCCCCACCCGTGGCAGACACACTTTGGCGATGGCGCGCTAAACGCTTTTTTGCATCCACTTTGATGTCAGACCATTTTTTCTTTATTTCGGCCACGGTCCGAGGTTGTGAGGCTGCAGCGTTCACGGCCTCTGCAACCTTTTGCCACTCAAGTGCCTTTTTGGTATTAGTAATGCCCATACTGTGCCCTCCAAAAAGCATTGTACTTCTCCTTTCCACCTCACCAATGATTATTTCGACTTCACACTGAGTGAAGTTACGTTTCTTCGTTTTCCTCTCAGTGTTTGCCATGATTTTGCAATCGATGAATATTAATTTGTGGGTGTTCCACAGACTATATATGGGCAACTATGGGCGTGACATGAAGCCGCAAAAGCTGCGCTGCATTTAGAATTGCTTGTGATTTATTAAGGGAAAACTGCGTAGGACGTGCGTGCGCACGGTTTTATAAGTCCTATGTTTCATCCGTACGCCACTGCTGGCGCAAATCCTACGCAAGGTTTTATAAATGAGGCCCCTGAACCTCAGCACTGATCCATGGAGTGCAGTCTCCACCTGCTGGTCCTGAGAGCGTATTGTCAGTCTGACTTGTCTTGTGCTGGTGGATTTAGAATGTGTTGCCCGGTGGATGATCGTGGCTTTGGCATTGGTGTTGAGGGAGAGATTGGGTTAATTGTGGCATTTAGAAAGGCAGATGAATGAATTGACTCTGTAATCGCATAAAGTGATGTGGCAACAAGCTGAGCAGGGTCTCATCCGTCAGATCACTGATGGTCCATCTTTCTGGCCAAAGATTTCAGCTGGTGAATGAAGAAGTCCTGCCGGGAAATGGCCCGTTCCTCGGATATAAACTAAAAATGGCAGTATGGTTACCATAGTGGTATAATTGCAATGTAGCAAGTAGCCTCTTCAGGCTGTTCTTGAGAGGGATGTCCAAAACCTGAAAGTCAATTTAAATGAATGTTGAGATAAATCTCATGTGGATGGGTAACTTTATGCATGCATGAGTCCCTGTATTGTCCCATCAGTCAGCGACTTTCAGACAGGCATAGGTTGGTGTTCAGAACAGGGAGTCACTCCTCTGGAATGATGTTACACACAGCTGGATTAGAAGCTGAGTGATTGTGTTGTTGGTGGCATCGAAGGGCAAGTTGGTGTTTGCTCTCAGCAGCTCAGATTCTGCATGTCCTCCCTGCAGCAGCTGCAGTGTCCAGCTGAATGTGGCTGAATATGGGAGTCAGTCAAAACACTCAAATTGCCCAAAGTATAAGGTTGAAGTCCAATATCATGGTGTAACGTTCCTCCGTTACCCCTGCGAGTTTCAGGCAACACGTTAGGATTCGCGGTTTCTTAACGGTCTTTATTTTATTTAGGTCAGGCATACAGGTGGTGGCCGTTCCGGCTGCGCCGCCTCTGCTTCCCGCTCTCCCTTTCTCAGTCGCTCTTCCAAGTCTTTAAAGGGGAGAGACACAAAACTCAAATTGCCCCCCGGCTGAGGGCGATTAGACCTCATCCCGGCACCTGTTCTCTGAGCCATTCCTCCACTCTCCCTCTGCAGCTGAGCCTAACCCCACCCCCGCCACAACACATGGGTTCCTGCAGTATTATGTAATCGTGTGCAAGCTGTCTAATTGAGAGGCCCTGTCTCAAAATCTAGTTCTAAAACACTATATTATTATAACTAGTATTTACACATTATATTGTGCACCTATAAAACCAAAAAAATCTATAAACCATAAATTGACACACTTCCTGTACAACAAAACGGAACCTGTCAATTACTGTCGGAGGGAAAACTAGGTTTGTATTTGATGTATCACAAATACTTTAAATCAAAGTTTGCATAGGAAGGGCTGCCTCAAACTTGCCTCTGTCAACCAACTGTTGTTGCTGTCCAGGGAGAAACCAAGAACAACATATTTATTTTATCCCAAAACATGATATTTTACTAAACCTAACCAAGCGGTTTTGTTGCTTAAACTTTATTTATTTTATTTTATTTATTTTATTTATTTTATTTATTTTATTTATTTTATTTATTTTATTTATTTTATTTATTTTATTTATTTTATTTATTTTACAGGGACAATACAGCACAATATGATAGTAACAGGTATGTAATGAATGAGGGTACGTAGGGTGAGTGCTAGAGATGAGGTAGTAAGTAATCGTGAGAGCAAGCTTGTGTAAAACCTCCAAGTTTCAAAAACTTGGAGGTGGTTTAAACACTAAGATTGATATATACATATGTGAAAATATTTGTGTATAACCAGTTTTGGGTTCAGAGACTATTTTCAATGTAGCCCTGATTTGCAGAGTCTTTTTTTACTTTAGCAAATGGGTTACTCTGCTGTATTCAAGAGTAATAAACCTAATCCAAGAAAGAAGTTACATCAATGTAGGTTTCTCTTTTATGAGTTGATAAGATAAGATGGTGCATCTATGGGTGTGAGTGCAGATAAAGTCTGGGCTTATCTGCCTCTGTCATATCAGATTTGCTTCAGAGCAGGTGATATGCAGTACTCTGATGAACAGCAATTGTATAGATTCAAATGCTTAAAACGGTTAGTTGCACAACTGCAGTGAACAGATCCCAGGAGGAAAGGTCTAGGAAGCAGGGACTTTCAGCCTGCACAAACACCAGTTTAGTGTAGTCTGAGTATACGTGCTGTGTAATGCTGCTCTTCCTCACTGTCTTCTGCCTCATTGGCAACTCTTTCTGTGCTGTTATTCCACCGCGGGACACCACGGGATCCAGGACCACCAGGAACAAGCTGCTGCTCATCTCCTTTGACGGTTTCCGCTGGGACTATGACAGAGATGTGGACACCCCTCACCTGGACAAGATGGCTCGGGAAGGGGCGATGGCACAATACGTCACACCCCCCTTCCTCACCATCACCAGCCCCACACACTTTACCCTGCTCACAGGTATTGTAAAAAATAATCTCCAGCTATTAACCTGGTTGACAATATATCATGTAAATTTACATTTTTTATTAAACCCGAAAAAGGTTGTTAAAAGGTTATGGATACACAGCACGGTCCAAAATTGCTACAATCCTGCAATTTCCCCACTGCGGGATTAATAAAGGAATATCTTATCTTATATATATATAATTGTTCTAAAAACCTTAGTCCACAAATCAATGGCTGATTTCACTGTCACTAAATCCACTTATTATAAACTGTATATGGTTGTGAAGCACATAAAAATGTGAAAGACAGTCATATTTCAGATCACCATTGAACTGCATGCATGCAGCCTGTGTTATGCAATTTCAGGAGAGGAGACAAGATATTGTTAAAAAAAATAGAATTGTTATTATTAAATTGAAATGGATCTGGGGAGTTATGAGCAGCTAACACGTTATTGATACAGATAATTAAAGTAAAACATATCATAAGCCGTCCAAAAACAACACACAAATGATAATTTATCACTTGAAGCCTAAAAAAAGCATGGCCACTTTCAAGCAACATTTTATTTTGTGGTGGTCCACATTCTAGTATCAGGGATTCTAATCTATAAAACTATTTATTAGACATCATTTTATAATTGAGATTAAATGGAAAGAAAATGTATTTTTAACCTTTTTATTCATATATGGTCATATTAAACACATATTCATCAATAAATCAATACATTTCTTCGTAATTGTTTACAAAAATCCAAATCTACATTCTATAATATGCTTGCTTGAATGCTTAATCTCTATATTTTTAGCAACAAGGAAGGTGTGTGCAGGCACAGTCCTCTGTATTGCTCTACCTTTGACTGGCTGCAGTCCTTGGGCAAGACATTTAAACCCAAATGACACCCGAGAGCTGTTCCATTGGTGTGTGAAAGGGTGGATGACATGTAGTGCAAAAATGATTTAAGTGGTCGGAAGACTAGAAAGTACAATTCCATTTATCATCTATCATTCTAAGCCTGCCCAATTTTTGGTAGTCCAACATTATGCAACGGAATTTATTAAAATTCCTTTTGTAACTGTACATGAATATGTGAAACAAAGTCATGACAATCCATTCATTCCTTTTTAAGACATTTCACTTTATTCGCCCTATTACCTGCTTATGATTATGTTTTTGATGTATTCTAATGACCATGGTCGTCAGGATACATCATCTTGAAGCCATGAATATCTATGAATGGCTTCCGAAGGTTGTTTAATGGGTGTATGAATGTGATTAAATTTAGGTCCTGATGGGCAGGTGGCCCCTTGCATGGTAGCCCCTCCCATCAGTGTGAACGGGTGTGAATGGGTGAATGACGACATGTAGTGTTAAAGCGCTTTGAGTGGTCGGAAGAATAGAAAGGCACTATACGAAATTCAATTAAATTTACCATTTCTATTTACCATTTGTGCCAATCCATCGAGTAGATTTATATTCCCCTGAATAATTGAAGAGGTCAGAGGATCACCAAAGTCTTAAATACGCATTTGTGTGCAACAAAAGTGTGTGTTCTCTATGATATAATTAAAAAAACAGACCCAAGGCCTTTGTTATTTTATATTTTATTGAGAAACCCAATATTTTGCTGTATATAAACTGTGATCTTGTCAGGCCGGGACTCACAACAGGACTCAGATGCAGCGGGGTCAGGAAAACCGTCTTTATTAAGACAAAGTATAAACTCAAAATCACTCCAACGGAGGACACAAAGTATTAAATTAAACTCACTCTTAACGGAGGAAACAAAAACACTCCAACGGAGGACACAAAGTATTAAAGTAAACTCACTCTTAACAGAGGAAACAAAAACACTCCAACGGAGGACACAAAGTATTAAAGTAAACTCACTCTTAACAGAGGAAACAAAAGGCGCTCCAACGGAGGCAAACCTAACGCTGTAACAGATAGCGAGGCAAAAACGGAACTGAAAATCACTCTTTGACGAGGACGGCGAGTACATACACACTGTGGCGATGATCAAAACTGTGGGCTTGGCTGTAGTAGTCCTGACCATTGGCGAGAACACTCTGGCACAAGACAAGGGGAAGACACAGACTATAAACACATAAGGATAACAGGGAACAGGTGGAAACAATTGGGATCAGGTGAGACAATCAGACAAGTGCCATACAAGGAAGGGGGCGGGTCCGTCACCACAGTGTGACAGTACCCTCTCCTCAAGGGTCGACTCTGGACGACCCAGCCTGAGTCCTCAAAAAGTCTTCCATAAGCGGCTCGTCCAGAATAAACCGGGATGGGACCCACTGTCGCTCCTCCGGTCCGTACCCCTCCCAGTCCACCAAGAACTGCTTGCCCCGACCCCGGTTGCGTACCGCCAATAATCGTTTGATCTTGTAGACGGGCCCCCCGTCCACCATTTCAGGAGGAGGGGGTGCCGGGGGGGCCGGGACCATGGAGCTCTCCGTGACTGGCTTGACCTGACTGACGTGGAACGTGGGATGGGCCCGAAGGGCCGGGGGCAGGCGAAGGCGAACCGCTGCCGGCCCGATGACTTTAGTAACGGGGAATGGCCCCACGAAGCGTGGTGCCAGCTTCCTTGAAAGGCCCTTGAGGTGAAGATGCTTTGCCGACAGCCACACCCGCTGGCCTGGCCAGTATGCCGGAGCAGGTCTTCTTCGCCGGTCCGCGGCCTTCTTGACCCGATCTCCCTGACGGATGAGGAACTGCCGGGCGGCCGCCCAGATACGTCGGCAACGGCGCACCATGGCGTGGGCGGATGGCACCGCCCCCTCCAGCTCCTGGTCCGTGAAGACCGGTGGGTCATAGCCAAACACACACTTAAAAGGGGAAAGTCCTGTAGCCGAGGTGGGCAGGGAATTGTGTGCATACTCCACCCATACCAAGTGCTGGCTCCAGGTTGATGGATTCTGGGACACCAGGCACCGGAGACCGGATTCCAGCTGCTGGTTGAGCCGCTCCGTCTGCCCATTCGCCTCCGGATGATATCCGGACGTGAGGCTTGCCGTTGCACCAATGAGCCGACAAAACTCCCTCCAGAAGCTGGACACGAACTGGGGCCCCCGGTCTGACACGATGTCCCTAGGGAAGCCGTGAACTCGAAACACATTGTTCATCATAATGCTAGCAGTTTTCTTGGCTGATGGCAGGGAAGGCAAGGCTATGAATTTTGTCATTTTGGAAAAACGGTCCACAACTGTGAGCACTGTGGTATTACCCTTAGAGACCGGGAGCCCCGTGACGAAGTCTATGGAGATGTCGGCCCATGGTCTGGAGGGAATGGGCAGTGGCTGAAGCAGACCCATCCGTGGCCCGGAGGTCGTCTTGTTCCTGGCGCAGATAGCACACGCCCTGACATACTCCTGGACATCCTTCTCCATGGACCGCCACCAGAACCTCCGAGCGATGGCGAACACCGTCCGCCGAACCCCCGGGTGACAAGTTAGCAGCGAGGCGTGGGCCCAATGGATCACCTGCGGGCGCAACTCAACCGGGACGAACAACCGACCCTCAGGACACCCGCTAGGTGGTGGACCCTCCCCGTTCGCCCGCTTAACCTCCTTTTCTATATGCCAGGATACCGCCCCAACCACACAGGTCCGTGGAAGGATAGGCTCTGGTTCCTTGGCAATAGGCTCGGGATCAAACAGGCGTGACAGGGCGTCGGGCTTGACGTTCCGGGATCCCGGCCTGTAAGAAATAGAGAATGAAAAGCGATTAAAAAATAGCCCCCATCTCGCCTGGCGAGAATTCAATCTCCTGGCACTTCGAATATATTCCAAGTTTTTGTGGTCCGTCCAGACCACAAACGGGTGCTCAGCCCCCTCAAGCCAGTGCCTCCACTCCTCCAAGGCCAGCTTGACTGCCAACAGCTCCCGATTGCCGATATCGTAGTTGCGTTCGGCCTGGGACAGACGCCGCGACAGGAAGGCGCAGGGGTGCATTTTCCCGTCCCGTTCTGCCCGTTGGGACAGGACCGCCCCTACCCCCTCATTGGAGGCGTCCACCTCCACCACGAACTGGCGCCGAGGATCCGGCATCGTGAGAATTGGCGCCGTGGTGAAGCGGGACTTGAGGTGCTGGAAGGCCGCCTCCGCCGTCGGAGACCAGAGGAACCGCGTCTTCGTGGAGGTCAGAGCATGGAGCGGGGCTGCTATGGCGCTGAAGTTTCTGATAAACCGCCTGTAGAAGTTAGCAAACCCAAGGAACTGCTGAACCTTCTTGCGGCTATCAGGCAGAGGCCACTCGGCCACAGCGCTGACTTTAGCCGGATCCATCTGAACCTTTCCAGGGGCTATGATGAAGCCCAGGAAAGAGATGGTATCGGCATGGAATTCGCTCTTTTCAGCCTTAACATAAAGATTGTTCTCCAACAACCGCTGGAGAACCCTGGATACATGGCCCTTGTGCGTAGCTAGGTCTGGGGAATAAATGAGAATATCATCAAGATAGACATATACAAATTGGTCCAAAAATTCCCTTAGCACATCGTTGATTAACGCCTGAAATGTCGCGGGAGCGTTGGTAAGCCCGAACGGCATGACTAAATATTCGTAATGCCCACAGGGAGTGTTAAACCCCGTCTTCCACTCATCCCCCTCCCTAATCCTGACCAAATGGTAGGCGTTGCGCAGATCTAACTTGGAAAACACCCTCGCCTGTTGTAGTTGATCAAAGACTGAGGACATGAGTGGAAGAGGATACCGGTTCTTGATGGTGATGGCATTTAGTGGGCTATAGTCAATACAAGGCCTGAGTGAGCCGTCCTTTTTCCCTACAAAAAAGAACCCGGCCCCTGCTGCCGACGAGGAAGGACGGATAAGCCCCGCCCTCAGTGACGTGTCAATATAGTCCCTCATGGCCACCCTTTCAGGCCCGGAGATGGAATATAGCCGCCCCTTGGGAATGGCGGCGCCTGGGACCAAGTCTATGGCGCAGTCATAGGGTCGGTGTGGAGGGAGAGACATGGCCTTGGTTTTGCTAAAGACCTCCCGGAGGTGGTGGTAACAGGAAGGCACCCCGCTCAGGTCGGAGGTCTCAGGTTCTGTGGCTGAAACGGAGGTACGGTAAGTTAGTTCCCCTCCCTGGACCAAAACCGGCCCGCAGTGGTTCACACAATCCCCCCCCCAACCGATGATTTTCCCAGTGTTCCAATCCATGTGGGGATTATGTTGGCGCAACCAAGGGCTACCAAGCACCAATGCTTGAGCGGTTGAGTCAAACAGGTAAAATCTCATGAGTTCTTTATGGTCTAGAACCTGCAGCGTCACAGGTTCCGTGGCGTGAGTAATCCTAAACAGGCCTCTTCCGTCGAGGGCCCTGGCCCCGAGGGATCTGTCCAGGGGCTCTGCTCTTATCCCCAGGGACTTTGCCAGGCCCCAGTCCATCAAACTGGCGTCGGCCCCGGAGTCTATGAGCACGTCAATGTCTGTGGTTATGTCATGGTGCGTTACCTTAACCCTAGTCAGGCTCCGCGAGGCGAGGTCAGCGACGGGGGGTTGGATCCCCCTCCGGGGCTTCCTGGCTGGGCACACGGCGACGAGGTGGTCAGGCTGGCCGCAGTAAAAACAGCAGCCCTCCAGCTGACGTCGTCGTCGCTCCTCCGGGGTTACCCGAGTCCCGCCGAGCTGCATGGGTTTCCCCTCCCTGGTAGTACGAGGGAGAAGACTGTGCTCCGACGGCGATTCCCGGGACTCCCGCCCACCCAGGGCTGGAGGATGCGGCGCCCACGCCGCCGTAGTCCCACTGCTCCGTGGCACCCGGAGTTCCCGGACCCGGTTGTCCGTCCGGATGGCAAGCGCGATGAGTGCATCCAGGTCTCCAGGCAGATCCAGGGGCAGCAACAGCTCCTGAACGTAGTTCGCCAAGCCCTTCAAAAAGATGTCGTGCAGAGCGGTGTCATTCCACCCGCTCTCTGCCGCCAAGGTGCGAAAACGGATGGCGTAGTCACAAACTGACTCCTTGCCCTGCGACAGGCCGCTCAGCTCCCTTGCCTTCTCTCGGTCAGTGGATACTGGGTCAAACGTTCTCCGTAGCGCCGTCTTAAATTCTGGAAACGAAGAGCACATCGGAGAATCGCGAGCCCACTCGGCTGTGGCCCAAGCTCTGGCCCTTCCGGTCAGGTGGGAAATCATGAACGCCACCTTTGATCTGTCCGTAATAAATATGTGTGGCAACAGTTCGTAATGCATGGCACAGTCCACAAAAAATGCCCGGCATTGTCCTGGTTCCCCCGAGAAACGCTCCGGGGGCGCCAACTTGATGCCCAACCCGCTCATGGCTGCGCCCTGGACTTGGATCGCTGTGGGTTCCGGCGCCGTGGGTTGCGTGGCTGCCTGCCTCAGGTGGTCCGTCAGCTCTTTTACCTGGGACGCAAGCTGACCCAGCTGTGACACCATCGCCGTCTGGTACTTCTCATGACGGGAGAGGCGGGCCTCCTGGGCTTGAATCCGAGCCGTCCACTGGTCAGCCGCTGCTGAGTCCATACTGGCCAGAGTGTACTGTCAGGCCGGGACTCACAACAGGACTCAGATGCAGCGGGGTCAGGAAAACCGTCTTTATTAAGACAAAGTATAAACTCAAAATCACTCCAACGGAGGACACAAAGTATTAAATTAAACTCACTCTTAACGGAGGAAACAAAAACACTCCAACGGAGGACACAAAGTATTAAAGTAAACTCACTCTTAACAGAGGAAACAAAAACACTCCAACGGAGGACACAAAGTATTAAAGTAAACTCACTCTTAACGGAGGAAACAAAAACACTCCAACGGAGGACACAAAGTATTAAAGTAAACTCACTCTTAACAGAGGAAACAAAAACACTCCAACGGAGGACACAAAGTATTAAAGTAAACTCACTCTTAACAGAGGAAACAAAAGGCGCTCCAACGGAGGCAAACCTAACGCTGTAACAGATAGCGAGGCAAAAACGGAACTGAAAATCACTCTTTGACGAGGACGGCGAGTACATACACACTGTGGCGATGATCAAAACTGTGGGCTTGGCTGTAGTAGTCCTGACCATTGGCGAGAACACTCTGGCACAAGACAAGGGGAAGACACAGACTATAAAAACATAAGGATAACAGGGAACAGGTGGAAACAATTGGGATCAGGTGAGACAATCAGACAAGTGCCATACAAGGAAGGGGGCGGGTCCGTCACCACAGTGTGACAGATCTGATGTGTTGTGCCCTAGTGTGCAATCTGCTCACTACTGCAGGACTTGTTGTTCTTTCACAGTTTTTCATCTATATTTCTTCCTTTCTTAAGGACGTTACATCGAGAACCACGGCGTGATCCACAACATGTGGTTCAACACGACCACTCAGGAGAAGAAGCAGTACTACATGACTCAGTTTGTTGATTCCTACTGGGACAATGGCAGCTTACCCATCTGGATAACAGCACAGAGACAGGTTCTATAGATCCATCTAACTTGTTATACCTGCTGCCTATCTCAAAGATTTTCTGTATGAAAGACTTCGGGCCTGTGTCCATCTAGTGTCTTCATTTTAACAGAAAAACCACTACTGGGCGCTGGTGAGCACTTCATCCCAGCATGTCATCAGAAAAGCGCTCTGAACGTTTTTTGATGTTTCGATGTCAACAATATCTTGACATATCTTAATAATCAGCACATCACCACTCTAACCATCGTTGTTTCATTGATTAGCATTGGCCCTTTGCTTTATATTATCTATTTGGGCTACTATCTAGTTGTTTGACATTGCTTTTTCACAATGAGCACCTACCTGGGGATGATTGGCCTCACACATTGAAAGGATAAGCTTGTCACCGCTCAATCTGACGGCCGTAACATTAGAGCAAGGAGGACAATCCATCCGATACAACACATACGGTGATAAAAACCCATCACTCGTCTGCAGCAGTGTATGCCCAGTCAATCTACTCCCACAGATGGGCTTTTCGGCCTTTGTTATGATTGTGACTGTCTGAACTATAAAGCTCAGGATAGACAAACATGGCCATAAAAAACTTCTCCATTTTCTACAGTGATGTCACTGGTATTTTTTTGAATAGTTCAGAGATTTTCAACAGGAAGCGCTCAGAGCAGGCACACAAAAGAAGTGGAGTGCTTGGGAAATAGATAGACACTCTTTCCTCATTGGGGACAAGAAAAATAAAAAATTTAATTAAATTAAATTAAAAATGCTATCTGGATACAGGCCCTCATGTATTATTCTTTGACGAACAGTTTTTGAGGAGCTCTTTTTTCTAAGTAGCTTGTATGTGTGTGTATAAATTGTGATTTTTATTCTTCCAGGGTCTAAAAGCAGGTTCTCTGCATTTCCCTGGCACAGCAGCAACTTACAAAGGAGAGACTGTGAAGGTTAGGGAAGTGGAACCTCGTTTCTATGATTATTCTAACGAGACAGAATGGAAGCTGAACATTGACAAGGTGATTGGAGATTGGTTCCACCAACAGGACCTGGACTTTGTCTCCTTGTACTTCGGAGAACCAGATTTAGCTGGGCACAAATACGGACCAGATTCCCCAGAACGTCATAAAATGGTCCAGCAAGTGGATCGCACAGTGGGCTACATTCGTAAAAAGATCCAAGACCATGACCTTACTGAGCGCGTCAACATTATCATCACTGCCGACCACGGGATGTCTACAGTTCTGCGGGATGGACTCGTTGAGGAAATCATCCTCTCTAAGATCCCTGGCTTTAGCTTCAAGGATATCAAGTTCCATCTGGTGGATTATGGTCCCGCTGGGATGCTGCTTCCTAAAGAGGGGATGCTGGAGAAGGTCTACCAGGCTCTGAAAGGAAGCCATCCTCATCTTCATGTGTATAAAAAGGAGGAGATGCCAGCCAGACTGCACTACAGTAACCATCCTCGACTCCTACCCATCATCCTCTTCGCTGACTCTGGATATGTAATCAATGGGGTAAGAAAATGCACACGTGAGTCATTCAGTTTATTGAGACTATAACAAACCAAAAACGTAGAACGACTTTGAGACCAGAGTAGTCTCTTGCAGATGCATTTAAAGCCTCATCGTGGTATCCACTTTAAACTATGAATTCTTAAAAATAGCTTTGGAATTCTGCATTGAAACCCAATGAAATCAAAAGGAACATGTAGCTGAATACAGGTTAATTGTTTACACTTCTACTAGACTTAATTTGCTTGTTTTCTCTCCAAACATAGCTATTCCCTGTGCAGTTTAACAAAGGAGAGCATGGCTTTGACAATCAAGAGATGGACATGAAGCCTTTCTTCAGGGTGGTGGGGCCTGATTTCCAGAAGAACCTGGTGGTTGGGCCTTTTGAGACGGTTAATGTGTATCCACTGATGTGCCATCTACTCGGGATAAACCCTGAAATCAACGATGGACACTTGGACAATACCAAACAAATGCTGGTACCGAAGAAAAACAAGAGTAAGAAATGTTGTACTGGGACATTTCAGATGTCCATTATTTATTAGTTTGTCTCACATTTTCTCTTTACTCAAAAACGAAATCTTATGACTAAAACTTCTGTTCCGAAATCTTATGACTAAAACCTCTGGTCCGAAATCGTATGACTAAAAGACAAACGAGAAAAGACGTACGACACATATAATATGTGATATGTGATATCAGGCCCCACGTGACCTTCCTGAACGTCCCCCAGTTCGATACCCACTCTTCACCGAGCTCAGATGTGCAATGGGGCAACCAGGTGCAGAACCTGGTTCCTCTCCTCCAAGGAACAGAAGATAAAAAAAAATGTCCCTCTCAGTTTATTCACTCTGTAACATCAAATCTATATTTGTTGTTACAGAGGGAATAAACTGAGAGGCACATTTTTGTCCAATACTATTATTGGAGATAATATTGGCAGAGTAGGCACCGAACCAGTCAAACCTCCAGCACTAGATAGACACAGCTGAAAGGTAGAATGAACCACTGAAGAAACTGTCACATCCAAATTACAGCCCCTCAGCATGGAAGGATCCCCTTGTTGACAGACAACCATAAAAGACGGCCCCACACTCCCACCACCATTTAAAGCAGAATATAGTCTCTCTCACTTACTATTCATATTTGTGAATAAATGTGCTGCAGTTTGAATTATGAATAGCTGGCATTAGCTGGCATAAGTAGTATACTTTTAGTGACAATTGCAATGGCACACCACGACTTCGCCGATGACCGAGGGTTCCCCTGAAGCAGGGACAGACCCTGTTCATCATTAATTTCCACTAGGAAAAATGAATAAAAAAAAAAAGTAGGGTTTTGGGCCATGGGTGTGCTCGAGCATCCATTCTCAGAGGCTTTCGTGGTCTAACCAGGGGCAGTTGGTATTTTCCCCAGAGGTAACTTCTGTCCTGCCGAAACTATCCCATATTCAAGCCATCACCAAAGGGTACAACCTCCACTCTCGTACGAGAGAGACCTCGAGACCATGCAGGGCCAGGCAGCCTGGAACATGGGTCGCCCTGAGAGACTTTGGCTATTATACTTCTGCTATTAATTAAAATGTTAATTTTCATGTGCCATATCGAGATAACGACAATCTGAATGTCTCCAGTGCCCAAGGTTGTACCTTTTTGACTTTTCATCACATGTATTGTAACACAGATGTTTGTTTGTTTTTTAAATGTCTCTGTGTGGTCAGCTCTCTTACTACTTTTGTGGGTTGGGACTGTGGTTTGGAGTTCAGTGGTACCTCAGTGTTCCTGTTTGTGATATCAGTTTGAAAGCTGCAGACAATAAGGTGAAAAACAGAACACCACATCATCAACATCTTGATCTGTTGAGCCATGAAAAACCTTTTACACTCTATCAGCACAGTTTGAATGGTCACACTTGCTCATCGCTCAACTTGCTCCCCGATATTAACAAGTCATGGTCAAATCCCAGAGAATGGCTGGTCATTATGCAAGAATTGTTTGGGCTTTTCTGTACTTATGATACAAACAGAAGAGTTCCATGCCTACCAAAGCAGCAGGTGCAACTGTCAGTCCCCTCACTTTGAAAAATGTACATGAGACTTGTTTTATCCAGAACCAGTGGTACCCAAAAGAGCTACTCCCACCTAGCAAACTATAATACGCTAAAAGCTCCACATAGAATGTGCCAATTGTTTCCATTTTTCATACAAAAACCAACTTAGCAATTTTATCTCATGACTTTAAGTAACATAAATTGATAAGGAACAGATATAGTAAGTATAGTAATAGTCAGTTGATGGACTTTTGACTTGACCTGAAACAATATCCACAATGTTATCATCGGTCTCAGATTCAGAGAGCAGATAGAGTGGCAATATACACAACAAGATAACCAACATTACAAAAGACTTAGTAAGTAACTTTGTCTAGATAAGAGATACCAATCTGGTAACGATAGCCATTAGCTGACTATGATCACCTCATCTTGAGTAACATTATCATCCAGATGCCATTTATCGTCAGTAAATGAAAATGGTGTCTCTAGATACAGAATGGAAGATGTGTTGGGACCCTGAAACATTGTGATAAAAGCATCATCGTCTCTGTTTGTGTCTGTGTGGTTAACTCTCTCTAATTTGTTTCTGTCTGTCTGCAGATCCAGGAATAAATGTCCAGTCACAAGTGGTTGTCGGCTTATCAGCAGTGACTGGGTTTCTGATACTGGTGTTCACAGTGACCACGTCCTATGCGTTGTTCAAAAGGAGCCAAACAGAAAGGAGGTAACATGCCGTCATCACGTTATGAACATTTATTATAATTTGTTTGTTGCCATCTCCTGGCCAAGTCATATTGATGACTGCATGCAACTTGACCATGTAAATTAAAGATGTCGGCCTGATTTTATGGGGGATTTAGATTTATGAATAATTTAATAGAATACCACACAGATCAATATTACACTCTTGTCAAAGATTGCTGTTCCTTCATCCTAACAAAAAGGTGGAGTTTTCTAATTATGCATTCCCAGTTCTGTTATCCCTGGTAGCCCTGGATAGACTGGCAACTTATCCAGGGTGTACCCTGCCTTCGCCCAATGACAGCTGGGATCGGCTCCAGCGCCCCGCGACCCTAAAGAGGATAAGCGGTTCAGATAATGGATGGATGGATGGAGTTCTGTTATCTTTCTCACTTGATCTCTCTGTGGTCTTTTTTTTCTCTTTCTTCAGTAATGAACCAAGTTATGAACCAAAACATGATGCTGGTGAAGAACAGAAGGACGAGATGCAAAGCAGGTTTTGAAATTCAGATTGATGTTTGGGGAAAGAAAACACAGTTTTATTCTAATTAAAGGAATATTTTTCTATAAATAAATAAAAATACCATACCTCTTGATTAAAGGTCACATTGAATAATTATTGCCATATCCATGAAGGCAATGACCTGGTGTGTTTGGTAACCACAATAATAACATGAAATGCCTTAAAACCAAAATGATAATGTTTGGTTAAGTATTAGTTTCCCTTGTGTGACCAATCAGAAATATAGTTGCCTTTATGGGAAATGTCACATTCATGTACCGTATTTCTTCCTTGCATAAAGTAACTGCACCACAGATATTCTGCATTTAGCTGGATAACAGTGTATGCCCATTTACTTCATTTGAATTTGTATGCTCTAATATTCCATTAAAAAACCAGCTGACCATGTCGATTGAATGGCACAGCTGTCAGTTTGCAGTAGAAACAGTCACAATCACATGGGCTGAATAAAAGATTAATGTTGTACTTTGTTGGTGCCAATCTGTTATTGGCTGTTTGCACATAAGATCATTTTTATTTCAGCTATAAACAAATTAAATGGACCATAGCTATAGCAAATTATTTCTGTGTTACATGAATATTAATTCATACTTAATACTAATTATGGTTAGAGAGGAGAAAATGTGGACAGAAGAGAAAGAGAGCTGCTGAATCATCATCACTAAAGTGACATTTAACTGACTGATTGGCTGTGTCTGTACCCCAAGATGGTGCCTATTTAATGCAATAAAAACGTTTCTAGCTTTCGGGTTTACCACCGCCCAAAGAAAGTTTTACAAATATAAAACCTACATGGATCATACATTCAAAGTAGTAGTAGAGTCATAACAGTTTTACAGATGTTTCTTTTGTAATGTGGGTTTCAGGGGGAAATGCTTTTTGGGCCACAGAGGGATTTCCCATTAAAATACTATGAGTATTATTCCACATGCTCCACCCATATAGGCAGGCAGTAGGAGACCCTCCCACTGTGGTCCGTGCACACTCTTCATGCAGCATGGAAGTGTCTGCGGCCTTGTTCGGTGGGATGGGTGTCAAGGACGTGTATGGCGGTGTCAACGCAATGCCGTGCCTACGGTTCAATCCTTAGGACAGGTCTGGCTCCATTTCAGGATTTGTTGGTTGTACAGCTCCTGACTGATTACAATGAAGGGTAGGTTGCTCAACTAGATAGCACGGTGTAAATATCTCGTTCATGATCATGTTTAAGCCCTGGTCTGATAGCATGGTATCCCTATCTAAAGGGGGAGAAAAAAAAGCATCTTGTGGAAGAATGTAAGGGTCATTTTGAACACCCAACTTTAAGTTTCCTTGCTCGCTTTCTGACATTTTTTTCTCCCTGTCGGAGGTTGAATGAGTTTCTTTGGAGAGTGCCAATTCAAGGAAAATATAACCACCATATTATGTAATAAATGTTTTCTTGAATGCAATTGGTTGCCTTTTATGTTTCTGCACTGTTGACCTAATTTCTTTAATGATTAAATTGAGCAGTGGCTGGCCTTCTTTGATTTTCACTCAAGCATGTTTATGTAAATGACATTAAGATGTGAGTTACTTTGACCATAGTGTTTTATGGGTTTGTGATATGGATTTGTGACAAATGTCTTGTCATGTTATGCCCATCTCACCTATTGCAGTCACAAAGATATACATCTGTGGTTTATGGCTTGATAAGGGCAGACCAATATTAACATAGACTTTGACTAAGGGTGTAAAAGTTAAGATTGCAGCATACAATGTCTGATTTGCCTTAGGGTAATATTGGTTATACTAATGCAGTAAGACAAGGAGAACAATAAGGTCTTATTTTCAGACACAGCCAACATTGGATTTTCAGTTACAATGAGGTTCAAATCCTCAGTCACGGTGCGGCTCTGCCTTGCTGTCCTCTGCCTAATGGCCAGCTCTCCCGGTGCTGCTGCCCCACCAAGTGACGAGCTGCGGTCTCAATTCACTGGGACCACGAGAAATAAGCTGCTGCTCATCTCCTTTGATGGCTTTCGCTGGGACTATGACCGAGATGTTGAAACCCCTCACTTGGATGAGATGGCTAAGGACGGGGTGAAGGCAGCCTATGTTTCTCCCCCCTTCCTCACCATTACCAGCCCTTCACACTTCACAATGCTTTCAGGTAAAAGCAACAGTTTTATATTTTAAACTGGGGCCAATTTGCCAAGCCTTTTCCAGTGCCTCAGAGTTTGGTGTGTAAATGCAAATACTGTCGAACAATTATTTAATTGTGAAAACTTCTCAAAAATCTCTAGAGACGTCTGTGTTTGCTTGTATTAATTTGACACTGGTAAAAGATAGTTTACATAAAAAAGGAGTTGGTTTATCTCCATAATAGTGGGAACAGGTCATCACTCTTGAAGCCAAGCCTGGGATGGGTGCACACAAACATAATTGGTTTGGGTGATTTTGGATGCACTGATCAATAATTCCCTATGTGTGAGTGTGTGATTTTTCTCCTTATAACCCAGCGTTAGAACCAGAGAAACCTGAGCTCCACCACTTTAAGAAGCAACCCTCTCATCACTTGTTTATTGGAGAATCGTGACAAGCATGATTACTTATTTGCAACAGCTATTTACAGATAATATGCTTAATTTTGTGTTCCAAAACTTGATTTAGATATAGAAATGACTGGGGATTGTTACAGCTGCTCTCAATTGCCTTGTCCTGTCAGTTCGTTGACCATAAGTGTTTTCGGAAGATTTGTTAAAAATCTCTGCTAAAGAGAGAATTTCATTCAAGCCAGATTCATGTATTATTGCCTGTCAAGTTAGTTGTTAGTTGTTCCTTGATCAAATTGGTAATGCCAAGCAAGGCCAAACACCAGTATCTCACTTTTGTCAGAATTTGGGATAAAGTTCAAAGGTAATAACATATACCAGGTTCTTTACTTATTTTCTTTCCCTTCCCTCAGGACGTTATGTCGAGAACCACGGCGTGATCCACAACATGTGGTTCAACACGACCACTCAGGAGAAGAAGCAGTACTACATGACTCAGTTTGTTGATTCCTACTGGGACAATGGCAGCTTACCCATCTGGATAACAGCACAGAGACAGGTTCTATAAATCCATCCATCTGTTTTCTACTTGCTTACCTGAAATATTTTCCAACTCTATGTGAGATCACAATTACAGGAGTATTTTTTTAAATGAATGAATACTTGATGTATATTCTTCCAGGGTCTAAAAGCAGGTTCTCTGCATTTCCCTGGCACAGCAGCAACTTACAAAGGAGAGACTGTGAAGGTTAGGCAAGTGGAACCTCTGTCAGGACCGCCGGGCTCGGGAAACGAACCCGGGTCTCTGGGGTGAAAAACCCACGGGTTACCCCGTGAGCTAATGAGGACCCGTATGCAGAACTGGAAATAGAGTTTTAGTTTTTATTCAGGCAGCGGCTTGCAGTCCAACAAAGGTAAACATCCAAAAGGTAAAACAAAACTTCGACAGGAAATCAGGAAGTCCGGAAGATGCGCTGCCCACAAAAAACAAAAGGTTAATCCACACAGGGAAGAAAAAGTCACAGTCCAAAAATGTGTTCAACTCAGAACGCTGTCTCCGGGGAGGAGAAACTTTCACTCACCCGGGACAGGATACACTTGTTCAAAAAAACCAAGCGGGGTGGTCTTGTGAGGATCCAGATGCCACAGCTGAGAACCGCTACTCCTCCGAGTGAAGTTACTTGAGAGTAACATGCACCGTGTCTTGACACGCAAACGTCGCGGTGACGAGTCCAGTCTGCTGCCTCGTATTTCTACTCTGGCCTTAATTAGGAACGAGTCCCAGGTGTGAGCCCGGAAGCCGGGCCCCATCCCCCAGCCAGCCCGCTGTACCGTCCTTAGGTCACCAGGTAGCGCCAGTACCCCATAGCCGGAGTCCCAGACCGTGACAACCTCGTTTCTATGATCATTCTAACGAGACAGATTGGAAGCTGAACATTGACAAGGTGATTGGAGATTGGTTCCACCAACAGGACCTGGACTTTGTTTCCTTGTACTTCGGAGAACCAGATTTAGCTGGGCACGACTTTGGACCAGATTCCCCAGAACGTCGTGAGATGGTCCAGCAAGTGGATCGCACAGTGGGCTACATTCGGGAAAAGATCCAAGACCATGACCTTACTGAGCGCGTCAACATTATCATCACTGCCGACCACGGGATGTCTACAATTCTGCGGGGTGGACTAGTTAAGGAAATCATCCTCTCTAAGATCCCTGGCTTTAGCTTCAAGGATATCAAGTTCAGTCTTCTGGATTATGGTCCCGTTGGGATGCTGCTTCCTAAAGAGGGGATGCTGGAGAAGGTCTACCAGGCCCTGAAAGGAAGCCATCCTCATCTTCATGTGTATAAAAAGGAGGAGATGCCAGCCAGACTGCACTACAGTAACCATCCTCGACTCCTACCCATCATCCTCTTGGCTGACCCAGGATACATTGTCAACGGGGTGAGAGCATTTGGTGCATGTAGCCCATGTTCAGTGGGGAGTTCATTATGTTTAAGAATTGTTGCATGTAAGAGAGTTAAAAAGTTTGATTTGCTCTCATTGGGGTAAAAAAAAGTGCAACCATTACTGAGTGCACTTCACCTTCCAGCTTACATGCACTTGCATAAACGTTTAGGACAGATATGCCTTTAATGCAGATGCCTTAATTGTCTGTTACCACTGCATCTAATTTAAAAGGCTTTGCATGATCATGAGGTGTCACCAGTAAGACACCACTTCTCTGTGTCCTCACATATCATGAGTTTCTTTAATATTTGTTTTTCATGAAAAATGTAACTTGTGTCCATATAGTTCCTCTCAGTAAACTTCAACAAAGGAGACCATGGCTTTGATAACACAATTATGGACATGAAAGCCTTCTTCAGGGCAGTGGGGCCTGACTTCCATAAAAACAAGACGGTAGATTCCTTTGATCTGGTTGACGTATACCCACTGATGTGCTATCTACTGGGAATAAACCCAGAGATCAACGATGGACACCTGGACAATACCAAATACATGCTGGTTCCCAAGAAAAACACAGGAGAAGAAGCCAACAGTAAGTGTATAAATGTATTCAATGTATATTGAGAAAAGTGGGATATACCAGCATCCCCACAGAGAAAATGGTGAAAGCTGACTATGGACCTCAGCTGGTAAGATTGAACCATCCATAACTATGATAATTGTGCTCCTGCAGCAGCTCTGGCCTATCCTATGAGCGCAGGGAGTTTTAACCGCAGAGGCTTGGACCATAGAAGGCCTTGGTAGTGCTGTAAAAACCTCTGGTGTCGACCACGTCTTCTAGTTTCTGTATTTCCAGAGTGTTTTCTGTCCACCAAGAGTTCTTAAACTCCCCTACCATTTTTGGATGTTCATCTTGGCATCTTGGCCTTGCATGTTATATCATTCTGCCTGGCACAAAAGGCTTCCATTTTCTTGGAGATGAGTTCTTCTATCCCTGTGTTGTTCTCATCAACCCAGGCCTGCTGTTTTCTGGACATGTACTCAAGGGTGGCTTTACAGACATCTAGGATGGTGGTTTTGAGCAGGCTCCAGTACTCCTTGATGTAATCAGGATATTTATATTGGAGGCTTTCCCCAAAAGAGGCCTGAAGTCCCTGCTGAGTGCCAGTTTCCAGCAGGCTTCGGCTAAAAAGGGTATTAGTTATGGTGAGGCCTGGTGAGAATGACTGGAGTTGATGTTCCTGATGCCTTTCTTTCCTACAGTGCCCCTCCAGTTGGTGATCCCAGTAGACCCTGGCGTTGAAATCTCCTAGGAGAATAATTGTGTCCTCCCCAGAGATCCTTGTCAGACTCCAGTCTAAGACTCCAGTCTAAGCAGGCATAGAAGATCTCTTTAACTTCCTCTTCAGGGCAAAAGAAACTTGATTGGATGACATACTGCAGACATACCTGGATTTTCTGTACTCATTCTTATCACTGGGGTTGTAACGATCAGTCCATGCTTAAGATTTGGCCCAGACTTCCCTGATAACCCTGGACATGTGGGGAGGGCCCACAAAGATACTGGAAGGAATAGCTGTGGATGCGGGGAGCAGCTCGTAGAGAAAGTCGATGACCGAAGTCCTTAATAATAATGTTTGTTTAAGTGTAAAAGATGGTAAAGGTACTGTCTGAGAACATCTGATTTAAATAATGATCAGATATTCTGATCATTATTTCCATAGATCGATGAGCAATGTGGCAGAAGCTGTCTCATTCGGATAAGCCTACATTTTTACTATTTCATTATTTCAAACCTAAACCAAAACACCTCACCACCTTTTGAAGTAAAATTTTTAAAAAGAGATATATTTAAGAATGGATTTTATTCTACCTCAGGTAATGGTGTCTCATCTTTCAGGGGCATTAGTATCTTTACTTCTTGGTGAGGAAGTAGGAAGTGGTAAGTGGCATCATTATGACATCACATGTGACAGCTGTGGGAAACGCCACCACTAAGTAAAGCAGTTACGTCCGTAAGGTGGACCAGAAAACCGAAGAGGCAAAGTAGTGGAGGAATTAACTGAAAATGTGGAATTTCCACTGAAAGAGGTCAAAGGTCATCGACCAGGAGTCAGTGGGTGACCTGAGAAAGATCAAGAACCCGAGATAGTAAAATATCATATATATGGTACATGTTTTTTTGTTCTCTACATGTTTCTACTGGCAGTAGGGTTGAGTGATGGAGAAGACATCTACACTTTGACCAACTCTCAAGGTTCACATTTATAGCAGGACTTCAACCCTGACATCACGCAGTCATATAGTATCTTATCAGTATGTTAAGGTTGTTGTTATTTCTAAACTTTCTGCGAAGCGAATAAGGGAGTGTCTCCATCTGTTTAATCCTGTTATTTGTTTAATTTGACAATTTCCTGCCTAATCTTGTGTGCATGTTTGTCTTCAGATGCAGAAAAGAAAAATCGAATGACCGTGCTGATTGGCTCCTCAGCAGCAATGGGGTTTTTGGTGCTTGTGTTCATTATTACCATATCCTTCAACATGTGGAAAAGGACCCAAGGATAATTCGTTTTGATATGTATCTAAAAAGAAAACTAAGAAGAACAGCGAAAGATTTAAGTAATTTTTAGCATTTAAATGTATTTAAGATTATGCTTACAGTAGGCAAAGAAGGAAATGTTCTATCACACCATCATGTGTCAAAATTATTCTGAATTCAGAATCCCAGGGCTGCTTCATAACCAAATGTAGCCTAGTTGTAAATTAATCCCATGATGTAAAACAACCTGGTAAACGCAAACTAGCAGATCATTTTTATTTTGCGTTTGCTGTAGTTAAAGCTGATTTTGTCTCAGAAGGACACCCACAAGGAATTATGTATGTATTGTACATTAGTGTGCAATACATGTAACTTACAGAGTGAGGTTGTTATAAATTAACATTTAGTTTTTAGCATTGATATAGTGTCTAGCAGCTTCCATTACTTAGTATAAAAAGTAATATGAAGTTGCATGTCAGCTATGTGGTAATAAACTGTATTGTGCTAATAAATAATAGTTAAAGAGACATTTAGTAGATTAATTCTCGTCAACCCTGTTCCTGTATCCTTTTCTAATCAATATAACAATGAAGCATTAGCTTTATAATAGCTTCATCAGCAACGTTAAAGTGTTAGTTTTAGAATAGCTTCTCAAGATCGTTAACGTCATTATTAAAATAGCTTCATATGGGGCTGTACTTCACAAGCATTAGCTTTAAATAGCATCACTTGGGACCCGGCTTTATTATTCCATCACATAACGAAGACAAAACAGACTGATGGTATTTTTGTCTGTTACCTTTGTTTTTAAATACAATTTATTTGCTGTACTACTCTCTGCCTCTGCCACTTTTCAAATATTTCCTTCAGAGGCAAAGGAGACCCAAACAAGAAGAAGGACCAGATCAGTAAAAGACACTTTTCTGTAATTGATGATGTGAGATACACGGTTGCCACAGCGTGGCAAACCATGCTTAATTATGGGTTGTTAAGGTAGATGACCTCTTGTGTAACAGGTTCTGCATTGGTTGTATTAGTTTCTGCGCTTCTATTTCTGTCATTGCCTGACATTACCAACTGCTTAAATACTGTAACATTGCCCTTGTAAGCAGAATTATCTCAATTTAGGAGATGGAAATATGTTAATATTGACATATCAGTTAAATATTGTATGTAATAAATTGCCATAGTAAAGTATGTCATTAAAATTTATAACATAGTATGTCTATAAAAAATGTAATTGTATTGTAATATGTGATGTTGGGCTAAAAAAATAAACTAAATGTTATAGAAATGGCATAGTATAGTATGTCATAAAAACAAACATTGTAGTAAAGTATATTATACAATATCAAACATTTCATACAAAATGCAATAAAAATGTTGTTGTATAATATGCCATAAGATTATTATATATATATATATTATACAGTATGTCATAAGAAATGTTATATGTTAATATTTTCATATGCCATATATATATATATATATATAGTGTATCATAACAAAATTGGTTAGGGTGTAATATGTAAAATGGCAAAAGAAAAATTGAATAATTGAAAAAAGAATGAAAAATTGTTAAAAAGTAATACTATAATTTGTCATTAAAAAAGCAAGATATTTGTTTAAAGTCATAGTAGTCATTAAAAGTTAAAATACATTTAGCAAAGTTTAGTATGCTATATAATATTGCAAAATGGCATAGTGTAATATGCCATTAAAATTAATAAAATTCATAGTTTGGGATGTCAAAAAAAGATCAGAGTGTAGTAAGCAATAAAATAAATGTCACAATGAATATCATTAAAACACATGAACATGTAAGTAAATAGTATGCCTGAAAAATGTATCATATAAACATGTCATAAAATTATTTTCAAAATGCCATAGTATATAGTATATAGTATGTCACAAAAATGTCATGGCATTGTATGCCATAACACAAAATATTGTATGCCATGTCCTAATAAATGGCATAGTATTGAATGTCATACAAAATAGCATAGTATACCCTGAAAAACATTATTATAGAATGTAATAAGAAATATTTACATTACATTTAGCTGATGCTTTTATCCAAAACTCAAGGTCAAGTAGCTTTACTGTTGCATCTGATGGAATTATTCCTCAATGGAAATACAAAGGAAGGTAATTACATTACATTTAGCTGACGCTTTTATCCAAAGCAACTTACATGATATACAGTAGACACAGCAATGGTGAGCAATTAGGGTTAAGTGTCTTGCTCAAGGACACAACAACGCAAACTGGCTGAGCCGGGGTTTGAACCACCGATTTTCTGATTGAAAGTCAGACCTGCTAACCAGTGATCCACAGTCGCCCCATATATCATAGTATATTATGCCATTACGGCATTCAGCAGAATGTTTCCAGACCTCGTACTGCTCTGTTCATGTTAACCGGCACGCGATTCTTGTTTGCGGTAGAGAAAACAGCCAAGGTCGATTTGAAGAACCTGGAAATGAAAAACATACCATGATTTATTTTATGAAATTCTGTTATATTATATTTTCATGACATTTTAATAGCATATTAACAATGAGGATTTTGTGGACACTTCTTTATTGCATTCCTGTATAATATTTTGTGACATTTGTATTGTATACTATAACATTATATTTTGTAATGCATTTTTACGACATGGTCGTTTTTGTTAGTTTGTTCTTTAATCTTTGGAATGGGCACAGCCGGCACAGCCGGCACAGCCTGAGTACTAGTCAGTATTTTTTCCTTAACTCTAACAAGTCAGCTGTTTCCCTACTGCCCTCCTGCCGCTATGCTTTTCTTTCCTTCTGAGTAAAAAAGTGGAGCCCATCCTTGGGTGTTGATTTCCTCTGAAACACAACATTAATAAAAGCATAACAAAAGTGATGTAAAACACTATGTTCCTTCTCACAATAATCTTTCATTTTTGCCTTGAATCATTCGGGTGGATTTGACCACTAGGTCATTTGTTTATTTGACCAAAAACATTCAAAGACTTTAGCATAAATTAGCTATAAGTTAGCTCAGCCACAGAGACCGGTATTGATCCAAATCATGTACTTTTTTTCTTTTTTTACTCCTGCACCTGCCTTTACACAGTACAAACTGTTAAATGTTGTACTTGTTTAATTTGAACATACTACTTCCTGCTAACATGGCACCCTGAACTTTGACCCTCCCGCTCACATATCTGCTGCACAGAGGATTGTGGGTCAGAAAAGCCAGAAAAGCATGCTGCAAAATGTGACCGAATGTAGTAGAACATCCTGGTATTTTTGGGACCGATTGGGACGTACACACAGTCAGATGTCAGACATCGGATGCAAAAACAACATCAAAAAGACACACAAAACTGCTCTCCATAAACTGTTCACATTGTATTAAGACAACAATAAACATATTTGCTCCTGTTTCTTTGTTTGTCAACTGTTCACCAGGATATCTAAAAAACCACATGACAGACTTTGATAAGTGGAAAGTAAAACCATGAGAAAGGAAACATGTTGGTATTGATGGGCTACAGCGCCACCATGTGTCCATTAATGAAGCACTTTATATTCTGGCTGATAGCTCCTGCCATCGCTTCAGGGCTACAATGAGCAGGCAGCAGTACAACCTTGAGGCATTTGCGTTTTATTTGAGTATTTCACTCTTACAAAGCTTTCAGAGTAGAAGTACTGGACTTTTTACTGCAACATGTTTATTTGACCACAATGGTAACTAGAAGATTTCACATTAAAAAAAAGGCTTGATAGCTTGTACCTGTCCATTGAATATGCTTCTTTAGACTTCTATACTTTCAAGTGAAATTGTGTATTTTTTACCCTACTTGTAGATACTTAATACTCTGGAATGTATTTAAAATACAAAATATGTGATGGCATTGTTGTATATGAAACCACCCAACAGTATAAGTGTAAACTACTGCCCCTTTACCAATAGCAATATTTAAAACACATGAATCCATCAGTAATAATACTAATACAACACATTGAAAGGACCATACTTTTGCTTTTATATTTAAGTAGCCTACAATTTATCTCAATGTAGAAATACTGAATTAGGCCTAAATATATACATCTCTCTGAAACGTACAAGGAGTCTAAACAAATAGGAAGATTCAAGTCAAGTTCCTCAAAAGTGTACTGAAGTACACTACTTGCTGTTTTGTGTATGAAAGTATGATTCCACAGGAGACCGCTTCACTGGCGGCCACGGCACACCGGCAGACAAACAGTGCCATCTTGTGGTTGCACCGGTGCAGTGCAGTTTAAGCAAAACAATGGCAGCGCGGCACGGAAGCAAATTAACACGGCCCTTTTAAACTGAACAAGTTAAACAGGCGGCAAGAAGAAACTGGTGAGTTGTCAATGGTAGATTTTTTTTATTTTTTTTAACGTTTTCACTCGTTTACGGTTTTTTTGCAACCACCGCCCGCCAGGAGAACGTTACTCCGCTGATTTACGACCGAGATGCGTCAAAGACGAACTCGTTTGTATGCAAACGTCAGGAGGGACGAGAGGAAGGGTATGCGGCTGTGCGTTACAGCAACACCGACTATAAACACTAATAGTATTCCGCTTTGCGTAAACGGAAACATGTCTGCCTTTGTAGGTGTAGTTTTGCATCCGGATGCAGTCTGTTTTGATACCGCCACTGCGAACAAAATGGAGGGTTATAAAGTCGTCGTTAAATTGTCTGTGTGAGCGGACCCGCGCTCGGATTACACTGCGGGGGATTAGGAGCTGTTTCTGGGAGATGCGGCGTTAGGTAACGGTGCGCGTTACGGCAGTCGCGATAACGTGAAGGGTATTGTTTATGCTCAGTGCGCAACGAATGCAGGTTGTTCTGTGTGTGAAACGGCCTTTGTTCCCGCGACTAGTAAAAACAACCATGTAACGCTACACAGAACGTCCAAAGGAGGACCAGGTGACACAACATGACCGACTCCGGAGAGGCAGCGAGCGTTCCCGGCTGCTCCGGCCTCGGTTTCCCCGCGGGCGGAGGACTCGCAGGCCGGGTCAGGAGTCTCTCTTCTCCCGCTCCACCTGCAAGACTGACGTCGCTCAGGACCAGGGACCTGACACTAGGGGGAGTCTTAAAAAAGACAAAGGTAATGGACGTCCCACCAAAGGGATGGTAAGGCGAAATGTATTTATAATAAATCTTTTTTCCTATAGCACACAATCCAATACAAGGTGCTTTACATAAAATGAATAAAACAAGGAATTACATAAAATCAATTTATCTGAATCAGAACCATTTATTGCCATGTTTGTTTTCACATTCAAGGAATTTGTCTTGGTGGAAGGTGCATAACAATAAACATTTAACAATAAACAGAGTGCAATAAATGGGAGTGAATGAATGCATATTTAAAATTGAACAGTAGAATATAAAATCAAAGTTAAAATAAGATATGATAAAGTCTGTGGAATGTAAGTGTTATGTGAAAGTGGCAAGTGTAGTGATAAAGTGTCATGTGTATTTAAATATGAGGTTTGGGGGTGTGTGCAGGGCAGTGACCAGTGGGAGATTGTCTTCGGGTGACACAGTCAGTCAAGTCACTGGGGGACCCGGGCTCTGTTGTTGAGCCTGACTGCAGACGGGAAAAAACTGTTGGTGTGGCGGGAGGTCTTGGTCCTGATGGACCGCAGCCTCCTGCCAGAGGGGAGGGACATGAACAGTTTGTGTCCAGGGTGAGAGGGATCAGCAACAATCTTCCTCGCCCGCTTCAGGGTCCTTGAAGCAAACAAGTCCTGTAGGGACGGCAGATTGCAGCCAATCCCCCTCTCACCTGAGCGAATGATGTGCTGCAGCCTGGCCTTGTCCTTGGCAGTGGATCGTCCCCACCAGAGATGAGTCCAATGAGGGTGGTGTCATCCGCAAACTTCAGGAGCTTGACGGACTGATGACTGGAGATGCAGCTGTTGGTGTACAGGGAGAAGAGCAGTGGGGAAAGAACACAGCCTTTGGGGGAACCGGTGCTGATGGATCGAGAGGCTGAGACGTGTTTCCCCAGGCTCACGTGCTGCTTCCTGTCAGACAGGAAGTCTGTGATCCACTTGCAGGTGGAGTCGGGCATGTGCAGCTGGGAGAGCTTGTCCTGCAGCAGAGACGGGATGATGGTGTTGAAGGCAGAGCTGAAGTCCACAAACAGGATCCTGGCGTAGGTTCCTGGGGTGTCCAGATGCTGGAGGATGGAGTGGAGGGCCATGTTGACTGCATCGTCCACAGACCTGTTGGCTCTGTAGGCGAACTGCAGGGGGTCCAGGAGTGGGTTGGTGAGGGTTTTGAGGTGGGACAGGACTAGGCGTTCAAAATATATGATGATGAAGTTGTTTATGTAATAGTGCTTAAAGTTTTAGAGAGTCTATTTGTCCCCCAGCAGACTGGTCCCTAGTTCACGGCAGTTAACGCCATCTTTTCTTTACTCTGACATAGATAAAGAAATGTTGAAACCTCGGTTTGCACAACTAAAGGTTCCAGCCCCATCTGTGTGCTGCAGGAGGAACCCTGTTTCTTTCATGCTGGTAAAGCGATGGTGTGATAGTGTGACGCTGTTTATACATTTCCTCCTTTAAAAGCAGGTCAGGGTTCAACTTCAGTTAGAAACTCATTTGATTTAGTAGCTGCTTCAATGCAGGAACCAATAGCAGGGTCACAGTTCAAGAAGGTAAGTCATAGTTATCCTGTAATCCTGAACTAGATCAAATTTCCAGCTGGGAAAGGATTCATAGCATATTAAATATACTATGTATTCGCATCACCTTTGTTCTCAATCCCATTTCAGAATTCCGTGGAATTAAAAAGGTTTCATATTTCTTCTCTGTTCTCTCTTTTTCTCCAAAGAAAACATTTGAGCCAAACGTCCACGCCGTGAGAAAAAGCAAAGATGAGTGAGTCAATGAGAACATTCTGGTGTCCGGTTCACTCGGGAACGCTTGAAGCTTTGCAGTAAGTGTGTGTGGCGATTATAAATACAGTGTCCGGTTCTTCCCAAGGTTAAAGGAAGAGATCCACGTGGCTCCAAAGAAGGAGAGGAGACAGAGGGACGAGAGGAGGAGAGAGAACAGAGGGAAGAGGAGAGAGAGGCCTCCGACAATCCAGTCTCACTCCATCTTTGAGCAGGGCCCTGCCGACTCCGTACGCAAAGCAGGTGCATAAATTATGTTGCTTCTTTTTTTCCTTTGTAAAATAATCCTTTCTTTCTTTCTTGTTGGGTGAGATCTGAGCATGCACACCAGAGGTCTATCACAGATGCCTCACAGGTGCACTTCTTCCTGTGTCTCTGTTCAGGCTGGCGTGGTGCCAAGGACCTGACGGACTCCACTGCCTCGCCCGTCTGCAAACTTGTGAAGAAAGAGAGGAAGGATGAGGAGGAGGATGATGAGATACTCAATAAACTACAGAGGGATGATGTGAGTACGTCCTGCTAGCTGCTATATCTTAAGAGTATAGATTCACAACTTTTCAAGACTGTTTTCAAGAATGCTGGTCAAGTGCCCTTATGATAAAAAAAAGTCTTACCCTAAAGCTCTGAGGTCAATATGAGGCTTCAGCAGTCTGAGTTGGTCAAATCAAGTAGAAATCTTCCAGTTAGTATTTCTGTCCATAATATCCTCTTTGTGTTACTACTTATTTTCATATAGATACATAAAGCTTAAAAAAAAAGTCCTGATTCAATGATCAGTGAACTTTAGGAAAGAGACCAATCAGATTCGACAATGTCAGTTCTTAATCAGGGACACCCCAGCTGCTGGATGCAGGATATGCTAACCTGAAAACTCAACTCTTCACACCGCTGAAGTCCATGAGCGGTTCTCGACAAACGCTTCTGGGTGCCGAGCGATCGGCCACTGTTTCAATCTCTTATTTATTTATTTGTTTATTTATCAGGGACAGTGCACATTAATCAACATTGACAGCTCATTTTTGTCTGTAGTCCCTGTGCAGTCTATTACAATCGAGTGGGCTGATATGATCATTACAAAGTAAAGTGGCACAACACTTTACAGCAATACACAATACAATTAAATACATTACAAAAGTAGCAGATTTGTCAAATCTATGAGCATATATAACGTCAGTGCCAGAGAGGAGGTATTCTTATTACTCGTGATAGGTTTGGTTTGCTCTCATTCGTCTCTTTAGTTTAAGTTTCAGTCATGGTGACAGCTATCGGCCTTTCAGTGTTTTCACTTTGTAGGGCAATCAATATGTTCCAGAGTTGTGACCAGCTTGTAAAACAGTATGTAATGTGGAAGAAGATCATAGCATGAACGTTTTTAAAAAGAGAGATTTGAATCGAGGATGATTCCATGGTGTTTGAAATCAGACACCGCCCTGATTGTTTCTTATTTCACTGAAGTGTCAGGTTGGTGAGTCTCTGGGTTTCCTCGTGAAGAACGTACAGACTGTTTAGTTTATGTCCAGGTGTAAACAGGAGTCTGCTACATGGACATGGGCTGTGGCTGCAGTTAGTCTGTTTGTAGCTTGTTGTTTTGTTTTCATCATGCACATAAAGAACAGTCAGCCATCTTTTCACTGCCAGTATGAACAAGCGGAACAATGACTTCAATCAGAAACTGTTCCGACGGTCATGTGGGAACCTGGTTTTTGTTGTAGGATGGACTAGAACAGTGGTCGATCTCGGAGATTTTCCCTGTCGCTCTCCAAAATAAAATAAAAATAAATTCAGAAACACATTGGGCCTCATTCTCGAACATTTTCTGAAGGGTCTTTTGAAATGTTTCCTTACGGACTTACGTCAGAAAAGATCTCCTTGTCAGCAGAGAGAAGTTGATTACATTTAGCTGATGCTTTTATCCAAAGCGACTTACATACAGTAGACCGTAGACACAGCCAGGGTGAGCACATCGTCATGGACTAGCGGAGCTGGGGATCAATCCTCTGATTAAAAGACGGACCTACTAACCACTGAACCACAGTCGCCCTTCATAAATACAACATTTTGGTAATTCATCCAGCCTGCTCATTGCAAATGTGTTTTTTCTTGTTTATAGTGTGTGCGGTTAACAAATAATTTTCTTTTTATGTTGCACTGAAATTAAGTTAATTTAAATTAAGTTATTAGTTATTAAGTTCTAGGTCACATCAATTTGAAAGCTAGACCATAGTGTTTAATTTCATTCAATTACAATTAGGCCAAATAAAAAGCCTCAAGTTGTGAGTACAGTCTGGACACTCTTTTTCTCTCAATGCCTCAATAGGTAGATCTAGCCTGTCACCAAGGCAGAGGTCAGGGATCTTGGGCTTAAAAAGGTTTGGGACCACTGGGAACAATTGTGAACCTAACCTTTAAAGCTGCATTTATTTGTCTTGGCCACTTGGGGGCAGCACAACAAGCTGGAAACGCAGCGTTTGACATGTTATTACCTCGAGGTTGCTGTGGCTACGGGGTTAGTAGAGCAACATTAGCATTCTTTGTGTTCCCCTGATGCTGGTGAGTCCAACATTCACGCTCCTTGTAGCTGTGGTTATATCTCCACGACTCCTAAGAACAAGATCAGACAACTTTCAAATTAAAGGTCATCATTTGAGCCGTTGGTAATATAAGAATACTGACTTTAACATAATATCAGGCACTAGAGCAGGGATCCAAAACAACCTTTTTCCTCAGTCTTGTATTTGAGTGTAATTGTTTCTTATTCCACATCGGCTTAATACACATTCACATTTAAGGAGTTGCACCTGCAACTCACACGATAATGTCTTTTCCTCGACCTGGAGGACAGAGGAGTTCAAATCAGTTTGTTTCTTGGTGTGCAAGCAGAAAGCTGTTTCCCAGTAATTACAGTCTTGGCTCAAAGCTGCGTGGTTGTGTACGATGTTTAGCTGCACAGCATTAGTTTGTAATGATGGACCCGCTGGTAAGCTAACAAGTTTTTATACACGTTGTCAGCCATAGTGCCAATAATCAGCCTGTTTCATCATGGGCCATAACGACTAATGTTATATGTTGCACCCACAGTTCATAGATGACCCAGGTCTGAGGAACGATGCCAAGCTGAAACCCATCCAGCTGCCTCTGTGTCAAACACTGACGGCCGCAACAACATGTGAGGAAACCATGTCGGACCGCTGCTCCTGCCTCTGACGGGGTCACATTGCTTGTCAGTCAGGACACTTGTGTCGACGCTTTGAACCCGTTTGGTGCTGAAGTGTTTGTGGTTCTCACGTTGGCAGGTCCGGAGAACCCCCCTCCGTTCAGGCCGCCAGGCCTCGGCCGAGCAGAGCTGCCCAGACCAGAGCAGCCGTCCGTGGTGGAGCTGCTGCAGGATCTCAGCCTGTCTGGCAGAGAGGAGCTCTTTTTCATGCAGCTGCCCGACATTATGCCGGGCAGAGGTTCTGCACTGAAGGTCGACCCCTGCTCGGAGAAAGATGCCAAGCACGTGAGTTGCCTCGCAACGTGTCTGGGGTTTTCTTTTCGATCCCAATGTGTGGTGCGCTGCGTCTATTCCATATTATTAAGCACACAACATTTGCATTTACCGCTGCATTCAGGTACTCCCCCTGTTGTTCTTTGGGTTATTACCATGCAGATAATTCTGGTGCTCCTTGTCCAGGTTTTAAACATGTGCTGCTGATGAATACAATGCAGGATGGAGATTTGTTTTTCGTACTTGACACTAAACTGCATTCATCTCTTTCTCCGGCTGGTGCAGAGAGGGTTAACACCGCATTGTACTGTGCCGCATATCAGCTGTTGGCCTTTTCAATACAAACATACAGCTGGTACAAGCCAGTTACTAACAGGTTGAGTGTCTCTGCCTGTCCTCAGGAGGGCTGTCCTGTGCTCTCACAACTCCCAGAGGGGTTTCTGGGTAAACTGCTGATCAGGAAGTCAGGAAAGGTGGAGCTGAAGCTGGGTCACATCGTCATGGACGTCTCTGAGGGAGCTGCATTCTCCTTCCTGCAGGTAGGTGTGTGTGTGTGTGTGTGTGTGTGTGTGTGTGTGTGTGTGTGTGTGTGTGTGTGTGTGTGTGTGTGTGTGTGTGTGTGTGTGTGTGTGTGTGTGTGTGTGTGTGTGTGTGTGTGTGTGTGTGTGTTAATAAGGTCACTTAAGTCACGATAAGTTACAAAAAGCAAGATGAATGTACCACATCTTTCTATCTGCATTACAAAAATTTGTTTGGAAAATATCAATAATCTTTGTTGGAAAGATCTTGTTTGAGATCTTGAATTGACAATCCAGGGCCCTGTTCCTCGTACCTGGCTTACTGAGTTAGCAGGATAATTTTCAGGATAAGATTACATAACTCACCATAGCAACACATCCATAAACTTGATCCTGCTCCAGCGCAGGCTTACTTCAGTAAACTGGATAAGTTTGCCACTCCCCCAGAAACAAATGGCAGCTCCTTCATCAGAGATCCCGTTGATGAAGGCGCGATATAAGGTGATCATGCCTTTCAAGCCGTCGCAGGCCAAATAAAATGACCTGGTGGGCCTGAAGTACGACGAGCACGCGCAATCATCCTGATTACTGACGTCTGGTTCGAATTAACGAGACCGTTTGAGCGCGGATCAGCCTTTGAGGAACCAAGTTAGCCTGATTTCAATCATCGGGTTGATTTAAGCTGGATAATAGGACATTTGATTGACTTAGTTGAACCACGTACGAGGAACGGGGCCCGGACATCAGACACACATCAACAAAACATCAACCTGTCTCTGAGGACATATCTTCCAAGTACAGTTGACATTTGTATGAGATTTCAGTTAATTATCATTATCTTAAAAGTAGATTTATCCTTTTATTTTGTAAGACAACATATAAGTAACCCTTCGAAGCCTTTATTGTGAAGAGACCGTAGTGAAGAACTGATTATATCTGAACTCAAATAAATCGCAGCATGTTTCATTAGAATTAACTTTTTAATTTGATATTTTTCTCCCACACGACCAGATTATGTGAGTCAATAACATGTTTTTTTAATACTACAATATTAAGTCTCCTTTTCTGTCTGCAGCAACTGGTGTCCGTGCGTCTGTCAGACGCTCGAACCGGAGACATGAAGGTGTTGGGAAACGTCCACCACAAGCTGGTCTTGTCTCCTGACTTCCAGGCTTTACTTAAACAGGCTGCAACGCAGCAAGGTAACTCTACTTGTCAGTCACACCCTGATGGGAGGAGCTAAGGTTATTCATACACTGTAGGCACAACAAGGGGAGCAACCCCAAGGACACATTGACATGGGCCAGCGGAATCAGGGATTGAACCACCGATCCTCTGATTGAAGGACAACCCTGCTCACCACTGACATGATGTACAGTAGACTGTAGACACAGCAACGGTTAAGTGTCTTGCTCAAGGACACAACGACATGGACTACCAGAGGCTGGGATCGAACCACCGACCCTCTGATTGAAAGACAGAGCCACAGTCGCCCTTTTATGCTTTGGTTTCTCCGATGACTGAACACCAGATAGTGGGACATCAAGGAGGACATTCCAGACGTCGGTCCAACCAAACCACCGAGCGACTACTTCTGACTGACAGGTGCTTTGATAACTCAGTTGTCGTACGTTTTGATGTATCAGTCCGACCATGAGCTCCCTGCTCCTTGATTCATTCCCAGAGACCCGCCCCCGCCATGGGTTTTGTTCCATCGACAAAGTGGTGCACAGTAGGCGGACTCTCCTGGACCGCTCAGCCAGTAGCTGCTCACCGGGACGTGAACGTTGAACGTGGTAGAACAGCTTTCCCCTTTTTAAGTCATGGAAAGAACTTTCAAAATTGTGTAATTGCTATTCATGAAATGTAATTAATATTATGTATCTGTTCTGACATGCTTCATTTTATATTTTTGTAACCTTGGTATCTTGGCCAGTTCTCCCTCGAAAAAGAGATTGTCAAAGAATTTCTGGTTTAATAAAAAATAATCTAAAATCTGATGTAAAGCTGGAATTTGTAACTTCTGTTGTATTTAGCCAACTTAGACATAGTATTTTCAGTATTACTGTTCAATGCTGTTGTTGGAGTTGGCACAGAAGTCTTCATAATAACTTCATATCCGAATCCAAACTTCCGCCTATTGCCGAAATCTTTTCATGACAGCTGCTGGAAGCCCTTCCAGATGAAGAGACGTCAGTCCAGCTTTTGAAACAGTGGAGGTCCAGAAACCTTCTCGGAGTCGCTGACGACCGCTCGGTGCAATCAAACAGTGCTGGTCTGAGGTTCAGCTCCTGGCCCAGGAGACCACATCTGCTCATGGCTCAGATCAGACCTCCATGCTGTGAGTCACGTCCTAGAGGGGCCGTGTCGCCGCCGTCTGGGATCACCTGACTTCATCTGTGTATATTTTATACTGACATCTCATGGGGCTTCATATGCTGTACATTGTAGGTGTTTTAGTCTGTTACTGTATCTCATGTGTAAAAACATTGTTTTTAGACATTTACAGCTTTAAAAAAAAAAAAAAATTAAAGGGGGCGTTAGTAAATTCCGTATTCTTATTTTAAGTATTTAGTATATGTAGTGGTTGCAACCAATATAAGATTAGCGTTTATTGAATTTCAGTAAAAATCATACCTGGATGATATAGCAGAAACAAAGTGGACCTGGAGCCTCAGGAGAATTTGTCATCTGTGTCAGACTGTGTTCTTCTTCAAATTCTGTCTTTGTCGTGTATTTCTGAGTCACCAGCAGAGGTCCTTTAGTAGAAAGGTGTATGTACATCTTTATTCAGTAAATACACAGTACATCGTGAATGCTGGTCGCTCTACAAACGTTCTACAAGCAGAAAGCAACCGTCTATACTGAGAGCACGCGTTTCAAAATCAACAAACATGGGAGACCAGAACGATTGGAGACTTAAGGACCCTTAACCCACTCTGGCTGATGTGGCATAACCAAAGTTATGCCACATACTCAACTGGATGAAGAAGCTGTTATCAACCATAACAGCTTCTTCCTTCTTTTTTAAACAGGTTAACAAAACAAACAAAAAAAACATCTTGTATAAAGCTGGACTGGAACAATGCAGAATTTGGAAATTTATAACAAATTTGTTTTAAAAAACCAAAATGTCAGTCAATGTTACTCATGCCATAATGACATGAGCAGTAGTTCACAGTTTGAGGTTATGTCAGGTCAGTCAGGTTGCGTTCATGGAGCCGTGGTGCTGTCTGGACTAGAGGACGCGTCAGTCAACGCTCCCACATGGGACATGCACTCTGCTCAGCTTCAGGCTGCTGCCTTTAGTTTTCGTATAGTCAACAAATCCAATGGAAATACAAAATGAAACCAAGTATTAGTTTCTGATGCGTCATGTGATAAGAGCTCCATCGTTGTCCTGAGTTACTTCAACACTGAGTTTAAGTAAGCTCTGCCGTGGCATGTTCCTTCATGAGCACACAACAAATTAACTATTTTTCCTTTGCTAAAACCTACAATGACCAGCTGGTTTACAAACTTACTGGGCCTTTTTTTCATTTTGTATGAAATCATACATCTGTGGGGTGCCTATAAAGATGTACGCCTTCAGTAGGGGGCTGGAGCTGACAGTCAGATGGTCGGTATATAGACGATTTTCATGGATTTGCTGACGAGGCAAACTAAGAAGAACACCAGACTTTAATACTCTTTATGAAATACCAAAAATAGAAATGTTTGATTGATTTTGGGACTGCAACAGTGACCTATACTCAAGTATATTGTGGGTACACTCAGGGCTATGAAGTGTTTAAAACATTGCAGACAGTAAAGTAGGAACAGTGTGTATACCTCTGAAATCAAGTTTCAAGTTATCTGGTGTCGTTCTTACTGAGCAGATGTGATGAGGAAGTGTTTTGAAGTTATCCTGATCTGTCTAAACGCTGTAAAACAGGTTTTCCCTCTTGAACCTAGGAAGCGTTCATGACAACTGGGAACTTTGTGACTTAGGATCGATGGAAAAACAACCAGCGGGGCACAGGCCTGGGTCATCGGGACTTCTGTTCCAGTTGTCATGAAGGCTCTACTAAACTCTCCCTTTAGACTCGAGTAGATGAACACGTCTTATGCCTTCTTCGTAGTCCTGACAGTTTTCATGGAGCTAGTCTTTGCGGTCTTCCTGGTTGTTTTGGACTTCCCCGGGGCAGCGGCCTTCTTTACGACTTTAGCTTTGGCTTTCTTTGTCCCTGTCTTGGCCGCCGATGTTTTTGCGGCAGATTTTTTCTTGGAGGACAAGGTCTGCTCTCGGATCAGGTCCTCTCGGCCGATCTCCATCATGTGGTCCTCCCACGACTTCATCTCATTCTTGTAGCGGATTTTGTCGTCCTCTGCCAGCTGTGTGTAGACCTGCAACGTGGAACAAACAGAGATCTGGACACTGAATCGCTTGTTTCGTTTGTGTGCGTGCACGCATGCGTATGTGCGCGCGTGCGTGCGTGTGTGTGTGTGTGTGTGTGTGTAGTGGCAGTATGAAGGCCTTATACCGTTAAGAATAAAGAACATGTAATGATTGCGGGGCCAACCTGTTTCTGATGACTGAGCAGATTCTTCCAGTCCTCCAACAGGGACTTCATCTTTGCCTGAATGAAACACATTGACAGAAACATATCAGTAACTGTTGTGCTCAGCAATGGTCATTATTTTCTTTGCGATTCAAGCAGATAATCATGTGTCCGAGCTGCATTTCATTACAGCTGGGGTCTGTTCTTTTTGTCTCTTTTTCTGTCTCTCCCCCTCACAATATACAATTACAATATAACAGATCAATACATTTAAAAAAATTTATTCCAAGAAACGCAAGCTAATAAATACAACAGATTAATTCAAATTAAAAGCAAAATACTGTTTGACAAATTCTCATGCCAATAATATCAAATCTATGTAAATTGGCAGCCATGGTGCATTGATACAGTGAAGAGAATGTACTGACCTGTGTGGTGGTTCCTCTGGCCTCCTCAAAGTGCTCCGACATGAAAATGTTGAACGGAGAGCGAGGACGTTTGGGCTTCCCCAGGTTGGTCAACTCCTAGATCACACAAAGCAGGCAATATTGTTGGACAACAGTCCATGTCATAGGGTTTAGGACTCTGATTGTCAAACTTCTAAATAGTTTGACAATCAAGTCTAAGATGTGTTTCTCAGATCACATAAATGAAAAGGTGTCTTGAAGCTCGACAACCTCGTTCCATGTCTACGGTCTCTCTTACCCTCTTCTTGCGGATGGCCTTCCTTTTGGCCATCCTCTGCCTCTTCTCCAGGGCTTGCTGCTGGACCTGTGCTGGGCTCAGCTGGGCCTGGTAGCGCTGGAGGTCCACCTTAAACTGCTCCCTGGCCCGCACAGAGGCTTCCTCAAAAGGCTACAAGGGTGAAGGAGACCAACCAAAACTTTGTTCACAACAACTGACTGACAGAACCCACAAGTGGAGAGACTGTATAAAAACAGAAGATATGTTATAGAGGGAATGAGAGAGGATTTAACATTTGCAGCAATTGGCTTACTACACTATTAAAAACTTGAATAAAAGGCATTCAGTTTATACGGTTTAACACGGAAAGGAAAGTAATACCCGTTTCTGTTCTTGGTTCATTGTTCTCCACTGCTGGGCGATTTGCCTGATGATATCCACCGATTTGATTTCTGAGGGAAACAATTAAAAGACGTTTATTAACAATAGAACTACAGCATTTGAGCCCTTGACTTGCAAGGGAAAAGCCTCAGATTGATCCTCAGCCACTGATTTTAGCGCACCGATATCAGAGATGAGCATTAAACTCTCAGTTAGTAGGCAGCATGGACTTGAGTCTTTAAACACATCCACGAGCGCTGTGTTTACACCTTGTGTGGATCACTCACAAGAAAAGGGGGCGGGGAGTTTTAACTTGGCTCGTC
Organism: Cottus gobio; assembly: GCA_023566465.1. Lineage (NCBI taxonomy): Eukaryota > Metazoa > Chordata > Actinopteri > Perciformes > Cottidae > Cottus > Cottus gobio. Next base: position 17,983,706 of record CM042235.1, read on the forward strand.
TCTGTGACATGACTCGGGAAGGACTTGGTCATAGCGCTGCAACAAGTGTCTTTCGGTCTATTTAAAAGCATTCATTTTTAAGGATGCTGTTATTCTACAGTATCACTTGTATCGTTATTCAATAAAAAACAATTTCCAATATGCCAGGTGTATTTTATGCATGTTTGTTATTCCGAGGGGTAAAAAAATACAACAAATATCAAAAACCCAAAGTTGAAAACTGTATATCCACCCACCGAACAAATACTCTATAACCTCTATTTTATAGTACTATGAGCTGTTGTGTCGGTGTGGCAGGTTCATGAAATTAATAACTCAAGCTGCTGTCTGAACGTGTTGCAGATCTACCTGGGCTGTGTCTGCTGATGACCGGCTGCTGCTGCAGAACATATCTCAGGTATCCGTTCAGAGGTCTCTTTGGGGGCCCGCTGGCCTGAGAGGTCAGACATCTCACTGGGTTGACATATGCAGCTGGGAGGACACTGGTATACCTAAAGCATGCAAGTGCACACACACACACACACACACACACACATATATGTGAATAAATAAATATGACATAATGTGGGGACGCAACTCTGACATCTGTTATTTCTAACTTAAAAAAAACAACTCAAGAACCTGGCAATTTAAATTCAAGAGAAAAACAAAAAACTATTTTGATAGGAAGGAAAAATAATGAAGAAATGCCAAACAGTCTTTAGTTCTAGTTTCTCAAATGACTTTCCTGTGACATGTATTAATGTAAGAGTAACTATCAATTATTATTCACGTAAAGTATTGCTTAGTAGTGGACCATCTGCACGTCAGCGCTTTAAATTTAAAAAGCAGCATTAAGCCGCAAGAGGCCTAAAACTGTTGGAGAAAAGCCTCTTTCCAGCTCTAACCTGAACTAGTCGCACGTGCATTGCTTTCATTGGAATCAATCAATTTTGAATGTGGCTTAACCAGAGCCGTCTTTATCACTATATTCCTGTTGGATATGATCACCTAAAAGCTCCTCACAACCAAAGCCCTGCCACCGTAATACATGCGGATTGTTATTCAAGTCAAAACGCCGGAAAGAGGCTGCTCGTTCAGCAACAGTCCTGATACACATAAAACCTAACGCTCTGAGGGTCACGGAGGAACGTGAACGTTGATTCTCGCGGCTTATATTCAACCCCAACATAAACCTACCCTGATATTAACGTTAACTAATGCTAGGTCACCCTTTCCAACACCTTCAGTTTAAGTGAAATCTAACTTCGAATGATAAAAAGCGTGCTAACTACAGGCTATGCAAAGTGCTAAGAGAGCAAGCTAATGCTAGCTTGCCGAGACAGTAAAGAAACTTTAGGGTAGCTACCTCGCCAGGGTGCTTGTGCTGGAGAGAACACTGAAGGACTTAGCCAGCCAGCTAACGCTCGCTGTCACAAGGCTGAACGGAGCCATGGCGGCGGTGATAACAGTTGAAGGACGTTAAACAAGAGGACTGCGAGACGCGCGTATTGTCCCAGAAAAGCAGCGTGTTATTTATTCACGCATTTAATAGAAGTCGTGCCTCTTCTTCTCCTTCTCCTTCTCCTTGTTGACATGTATGGTCTGCAGGCTGCAAAAGGCGCCTTCAGTGTCCCCCGGTGCATTGTGGGAAAGAGGTAACTCAGTCAGATGGGCGTGGTTTTAGCAGGACGTAGCGTGGACCTAGTAGTACGTTACAAACACCGCTTTATGTTGTGGGACGTAGTCCATTACAATATAAATATATTTTTGCACTATATAATTCAAAGTTTTACATTGTGTAAGCTATTATATTGAGTGATTGGGCATTTCTATAGGAAGCAGTGTTTTGATGTATGTTTCCGGGGCTTTTATTGTGGCGAAAAAGACGGAAAGAGAGGAAATGTGCGAGAGAGGGTGTGTGAAAAATAAAAAAGTGGTTGCCGTCTTGTGCAAGTTACCCAGCATCGTGTAGTTGTTTTATTATAAAGAGAAGTATAGGCGCAATATAGACCCTCGGGCGCAAGATAGACCCTCGGCTAGAATTGTATAAAAAGTTATTTTAAAAAAAACTATCTGCTGTACATAATCTACAGGACAGAAGTTTCTTCGGGTGTCTTTATTTCAAATCTTCTCATTTTGTGCAGTAAGCTTTATATCGCTAAATGTAATGGTCTGAAAGGACACAATATTCACCAGGTCAACACTAGACTGACAAATTAAAAAGCCATAGGAATTTGGTCCTCTCGTACATTTACAGTGCATCCGGAAAGTATTCACAGCGCTTCACTTTTTCCACATTTTGTTATGTTACAGCCTTATTCCAAAATGTATTAAATTCATTTTTTCCCTCAAAATTCTACACACAACACCCCATAATGACAAAGTGAAAAAAATGTTTTTTTTTGCAAATCTATTAAGAATAAAGAACAAAAATATAACATGTACATAAGTATTCACAGCCTTTACCATGACGCTCAAAATTGAGCTCAGGTGCATCCTGTTTCCACTGATCATCCTTGAGATGTTTCTATAACTTGATTGGAGTCCACCCTGCTATATTCAGTTGATTGGACATGATTTAGAAAGGCACACACCTGTCTATATCAGGTCCCACAGTTGACAGTGTATGTCAGAGCACAAACCAAGCTATGAAGTCCAAGGAATTGGAGACCTCTGAGACAGAATTGTATTGAGGCACAGACCTGGAGAAAGGTACAGAAACATTTCTGCAGCATTGAAGGTCCCAATGAGCACAGTGGCCTCCATCATCTGGGAATGGAAGAAGTTTGGAACCACCAGGACTCTTCCTAGAGTTGACTGCCCAGCCCTTAGTCAGGGAGGTGACCAAGAATCCGATGGACAGAGCTCCACGTTGCTCTATGAAGAGAGGAGAACCTTCCAGAAGGACAACCATCACTGCAGCACTCCACAAATCAGGCCTGTATGGTAGAGAGGCCAGACGGAATCCACTCCTCGGTAAAAAGCACATGACAGCCCACCTGGAGTTTGCCAAAAGGCACCTGAAGGACTCTCAGACCATGAGAAACAAAATTCTGTGGTCTAATGAAACAAAGATTTAACTCTTTGGCCTGAATGCCAAGCATCATGTCTGGAGGAAACCACTGCTCGTCACCTGGCCAACACCATCCCTACAGTGAATCATGATAGTGGCAGCATCATGCTGTGGGGATGTTTTTCAGTGGGAGGAACTGGGAGACTAGTCAGGATTGAGGGAAGATGAATGCAGCAACGTACAGAGACATTCTGGATGAAAACCTGCTCCAGAGCGCTCTGGACCTCAGACTGGGGTAACAGTTCATCTTTCAACAGGACAACGACCCGAAGCACACAGTCAAGACAACAAAGGAGGGACAACTCTGTGAATGTCCTTGAGGGGCCCAGCCAGAGCCCTGACTTGAACCCGATTGAACATCTCTGCAGAGCTGAAAATGTCTGTGCACCGACGCTCCCCATCCAACCTGATGGGACTTGAGAGGTTCTGCAAAGAACGGGAGAACCTGCCCAGAAATAAGTGTGCCAAGCTTGTAGCATTGCACTCAAGAAGACTTGAGGCTGTAACTGCTGCCAAAGATGCTTCAACAATGTATTGAGCGAACATGTTATATTGTCACTTTATTTTTAATGTCCAAACCTTTTTCACTTTGTCATTATGGGGTGTTGTGTGTAGAATGTTGAGGAAACAAAATAAATTGAATATTTTGAAATAAGGCTGTAACATAACAATGTGAAAAAAGTGAAGCGCTGTGAATACTTTCCGGATGTACTGCACATGGCACATGAAAACTCTTTGTGCACAACACATTGAGACCTTCTGAAAACAGAACAGAGCCGTTGTTTCTGGAGGCATGACATTGTAATGTGTTCGCTATTACGGGGATTGTTCCCATGCATGTCTGTCAGCTTGGGCTTTAGTGTTACAAAACAACTCTGTACTTGAATCCTTACACAGTGGGAAAGTGCAGCTGTGCAATTGTCTGTAATATATAATTTAAAGGAGACATATCCTGCTCAGTCTCAAAACACATAAATAATATTGGACCAGCACTTCAGTACTGACTGGCTGTAGATTTGTGGTCCCATTAAAGTCGACGAACAGTCAGCACTTGTGTAGTGTGTGTGTCGTATGTCCCAAGCAGTGATATACTTGAATTAGACAAACTGATCCAGTGTACTAAACAGATGTTGAAACATCCAAGCCCACTTCTCAAAACCACTACGGCCAACAAAATAAAGAAATTGCATTCCAAATTTACTTGAAGACATCAGTCAATTCATTCTTGAGACGATGGACTAGGCTGTAATATGTATTGTATGTTGTATGTTTCTGAACTCACTGACCTTCCTGGGTAACATAGTTTTCCACCACATTGTGTGTTGGCAATGCTCACTGCTCTGACATGTTTCTGTTCTCACAGAGCTTGTGCTGTCACGCATTAAAAAAAACAACCCTAGATTGAGGAAAGGCTTTGCCTCAATATTGACGACCAGGCGAAGCCCTGTAAAGTCCAGTATGTCATAACAGCATATTGATGCCAATATGACCAGAACAAGATCACCCAAGACAAGCAGCCCTCCACACAACATTAAGCTCGGTGATAAAAAACTGTACCATTCTTTAATTCAGTACAAAAGGTGCCACACAGGCTTCTGTACACAGAAGCAGAAAATTGGATTTTCAGCATTTCAATAGCAAAGATGGATGTACAGACAGGAGGTCAAACAGAAGGACACATTTCACCCCTTAGGTCCAGGCCTGAATGGGTTAAAAATCTGATCTGTGTGCCTGTGTAAAGCCATCACTGCTATGCTCAGGGGGAAAGATCACAATATTTTAATGACAGATTTACATTGTGATAACTCTAATTTAAATGAAATCTCCTAGAGGATTTTAATACAATACAATTATCAATAAGAAGAAGAAGAAGAAGAAGAAGAAGAAGAAGAAGACAGTAATACGTTACTTGTCATTGCTCCCATTTTCAGGGTAACTGCAACAGTACATTGTTTCACTTCATCTGCTACAAGATGCAAAAACAAAACAAAAAACTCCTTCACCGACTACATGACGTGTGTCAGAATAAGGGGCTTACATATTTGGCATTCCCCCTCCCACAACTCCACGGTTCGGTGTGCTCCTTGCTGGCGCAGCAGGGACTCCGGGCGTTTCCGGCTCCGGGCGGCTCGTCTAACACGTACGCCGCCGCGCTGCACTCAGCTCGTCTGACCAAAAGGCTCGTCGCTGAGCGGCATACGTTATGTCTTACAATCCACTAGTTTTACTTCAAAAATGCTAGAAAGCAACTCGTAATAAACTTGTGAGAAATAAAATGTCCTTGATGGAAAAAACAACAATGCCAAACTTTTAAATGTCACAGCCTCTATGAAATTACCACAGGCAGTCGTTCTCATCTGCTTTGGTAAAACTCTGCTTCCTTTAAAAAAAATAAAAATGTATGTATGAATGTAAATGTCAGATTAATTATGTTTATGACAGTTCAGTTTGATGGAAGTTACCCTTGATTACTTATTGATTCCTTACTATAATGTACAGTGTGTTGTGACTTCAAAAAAAAAAGGAAAAAGGAAGGAAAAAGAAAGATTCTCAGCATGTTTTTTTTCATCTTTTTTTCTTTTCTTTACATGGCATACTTTTGGGTCCAGTCTTTTGCTAGTTTGTTGTATCTGAGGAGAGAAAAGGAGAGAGTGAAATGAGTGGAAGATAAGCACCGACACCATTGGGTACACATTGCTATCAGTGGACAATACAGCAACACCTGAGCCCAAGAGGGGGTACTCACTTGTCTTTGTCGTTCTTGTACATGTGTGCTATGTCTGGAACTAAGGGGTCGTCTGGGTTTGGATCACAAAGCAATGAACATATGGACAATAAAACTGGAATGAAGAGGAATTTAAAAGATCACATTAGTCAACACGTAGAAAAAGGATGTTTAAAATGAGCTGTACCAAACTAAAGGTCTCAATTCTGAACAGCACTGCATTAATTAGTAATTCCCACAAGAGAAACAGAAAGCAAAGAGTCTATGAAAAGTATTGTGTTGATGAAGGAGCAGGCTAGTTTTCAAATTGAGATTTTAAAGGTTTATACTTTTTTTACACAAATAGCATCACAACATTATTGTTCAAATAATGATTAATAAATAATGAATTTCAAATAAAGTCTTAAAATCATAGTATAACAGGTACACACAAAGGTGCCTCCATGAGGTGACTTTACAGCCATTAATAATATAAAATACAGATAAGATGAAAACAACGATAGAGTAGTAGTGTTGCTGTTACAGTTGACACACCAACAAAATGACTGTAGTTACCTTTAGACACCGTAAGTGCTGGAGACCACTGTGACCGTAGAATGTCCAAACAGATACTCCCATTGCTGTTGATATTTGGGTGATAAATCTTAGTTGTAAACGCAACCTGTGATAAGAAACACACACGTGTATGAGCAGAGAAGACACACCTCCAGACAGGGAATCAAATACTCTTCTGGCAAACACATGATGAATGTTAGATGTGGCAGGTAGACATTTCAGGTCACCTGCCACCAGGACCATCAGGACCAGTAGCATTCACGCTTCAGGACCAGTAGCATTCACGCTTCAGGACCAGTGGCATATTTTTTTATTTGATGACATATGAAGTTGTGTTGAAGCAAGAGGTCATGGTATAGGTTTGATAATAATAAGTTTGTATGATCCATAATGGATTGAGGAAGGAAACTCTGCTCGGGTTGATGTTGGCATCATGGAATACTTGTCAGGTGGGATCCCTGACCAACGTAAGAGGCAGGAGACGTTTCCAGGATCAGAGTTTCCTGAGTGCACAACAACCTCAAAGTATGACACCGAAGCGTTGAGTAACCCAACCAGCTCTTACCTTTGGTGGCTTGAATGGGTAGTCGGTGGGGAAGTGGATCGTGAGAAAGAAAACTCCTCCTTGGTAAGGACTGTCCCCCTGACAAAAAGACAGTAAAACATTTCAGCAGGACCCAAATAAGAGTCAGCACACAACAGGTTTGTATAGTGGCCAGCTGGTGCAGCTATAAGGCTTGGTGTTAGTTAAACCTCCGCACCCTAACAAACAAGAACACCACTATGCAACGACATGAGCAATAAGTAGGTGTTGGAATCAGCATAAACAGAAGGAGGTCCAGATAAAGTGGTTTAGATAATCCGTCTAATCACCAGGGCTGTGGGTTACGATTCAATTTCGTAAGCAATGTGGCGGGATTTTGTTTTTTCATTGTAAATTTAGGAAACCTGTCTTGGTATAAAGAACACAACCCTATAGGCTGAACATCTGAGTGAAAGAAAGTTGTATTTGTTCTGGTTGTAGTGCAATCAGAACCGTGGGATCTGCATTTCTATTGATCACCTGTAACGTCCAACATCCTAGGACAACTTTTTGAGCAATCTGAGCCACAAATCTTTAACTATTCAAATTGAGTGTTTGAGAATCGAGACGGTATTACGAATCATAATTTTGCGATATTCAGTGAATAGATATGTTCTGACCCTACTGATGAACGCTCGTATTTGTTACCATGTTCTGAGATCCCAGTAGTTACCTTGGCAATCAATTCAAGTTATATGGCTAATTTGCTAACCAGACTTTGTTACACAGCACCCATTAGAAAATGTTTCAATTTAAAAATAATGAACATGAGCAGCATTGATCCCTAATTCAGAATCTGTTTGAGAGGCTTGAAGATGCTTTTTTGGCTTACATGTTTACATTCACTGTGCACCCAACATGTAAACTGGTCAACGGTATTGTATCTTGTCACAAATATTCCAGATTACAGTAGATCCTATACATAAAACGGGGGGAAAGCAAAACTATTGAATGGTTAAAACAAATCCCCGGTGTAGTCAAAAAAAGGCCTGTGTCTAACAATGGTGCGCAGGTCCCAAAAGCTACTAAGAGGTCTTTACTAATGCAGCACAACCCCAGTTGAGTCCATCTGAGAGGACTGAAAGCCTTAAGTGATGGTGTGATACTCACCGGGCCCATTATGGTCGCCTGCCAATGAAACACTAAAAGCAAGTCAGGGAGAAAGAGAGAGACACAGGAAAATATCAGCAGTGCAAGTCACAGACAAACATTCATCAGCCATCATAAGCTTGTATCCATTGGTGGTTGGATCATATAAAACCAACTGATGGGGGTTTTCTAACTTTTGATTAGCTTTAAGATAAAAAAAATGAATCTCTAGAATTGGCGTCCTACTGTGCATTTACAGATGTTTCTGGCGGAGTGGCAGGTCTGCCTGCAGAGCCCGGTTCATCGATTCAAGTGACGAGTTTATTTTAAATCCTGTCTGCCAGGATTGGGAGGCATCTATTTTTCACCAGGGTATGACGGCATTTGTGTCACTTTTTTTTTCCTTTCTTTTTAAAGCTAAGCAAAACTCTACTAAATTTAGAATAGCTGGTCCACCATGAAGGTTAGTGAGCCTGGGACAAAGTTGTCGATGACCTCATGGCTACACGCAATCCCCCTGGATTATTTAAAATTTAACAAATCCAATAGTGTCCCCCAACCCTATTGCTGACAATGGGGCTGATCTATTCAATTTCATTCAACTATATACAGACATTTTAATTCCCATTTAAGTTTTGACCAAGTTGTTGCTGCATTTAAAATATGTACACTTTAATTGTAATTCCTGTTCATTCTGATGGTATTTTTGCTCAATGGATTTATTTGAGTTCAAAGATCTGCAATCACCAACAACATAGTTAATTTCCTTATTTTCCAAAGCTTCAAGAGGTTGCGTCACAGCTCAAATGTAGTGTCAGTTAGTGTGAAAACAGTGGGTGATCGCTCATGTGATGCAGAACAAATTCTAACATGCAATGTGCACGTGTAACAAAACTCACAGTCGTCGCCCACTGGTCCAGCAGAGCACTGTGCTGGAGGGTCTCTCTGCAGGTCATGCAGCTCCTGTTCAATGCAGCAGAAAGTCCTTTACTCAGCTAAACAGGCACCAATTTGCTTCAGTAAAAACTTAAGATCACAGAATCAGACTTTATGGGCACCATTGGGATGTGTTCTCCTGGTATTCCTGTTAAAAATTGAAGTTTGAGTCTCTGTAAGTGACACCGCTCATTATGACTGATGGCTGATTGTATTTATCCGCACGGTTTGGTTTCTATTTCACATAAACTTTAAAACTAAAGACTCCATTTTGTGTGTACCACATGAAAACATACGTTTTTCTAAGACAGACATCAGATAACAGCATAACATTAACACAAGAAAACTCAAGGTCAAGTAGCTTTACTGGTGCATCTCATGGTATTATTCCTCAATGGAAATACAAAGTACGGTAATGTAGTCAATAGGCCGATACCAAGCCTTTACAAATCAAGATCAAACATATGGCAAGCTACTATATAGTTGTAAATATTTGTTATACAACTAATTAACATCAGCAGCATCACCTGGGTAAAGCGCGCGCGCACACACACACACGCACGCACGCACACACGTCACTGCAGTACTCGTCTACCGCCACGAGGACAAGCACACGTACGAGGACGACGGGCTGTTGTCCGGTTGCTTAGATCAGTGAGAGAACACGCGGGGCGCCGGGCTGCAGGTCCCCGCGCTAGCGGAGGTTGTTCGCGAGCTAGCAGCAAACTTTGAAGTTGTCATTCGCCTCTGTTTTCTTTCCGGTGAGGTGTCAACGAACAAATTATGTCCAAAAACGTCACAAAGTGAGCCATAAGTAACATTAATGCGGGGATAGCGTCGCACTCGTTGTTATTGAGCCATTTTGTGGAAATTAACTCTTACGTTAGCCTCTGGTGGGCCAGCTGCAGTTGGCGGCCAGCCAGAAGTGGCCCGTCAAGTTACCTTCTGTATTCTCTTCAGCGCCATGGTGGTGCGGGTTGCTCCTCAGCTCACGTCCCCTCGCTCTCCACTTGAACTGCAATGTTATTGCGGACGAAGTCAATGGCTGTTGGTTATTCCCTGAGTACTTCGACAGCCGGGGATGTGTTTGTGTTTTTGTGAAACCTCTTTTGTTTCCGCTTCCTCCTGTTTACGGTCTCTCCCCCGAAATGGATCATGGGAGACGTAGTTCTGGACTCTCGCGCTAGTTCTTATGTGCTCAGGTTCTGATTAGTTTGAAGCACCGTGGAGATCTCTGTATATTTTGGTTCCGACTCATCACATTTCAATGTGAAACGCTCCTTTAATAAGTCATCAGAAATAAAAGATATAAAAGAAATAGGTCTAATTTTGCTTTCAAAAATACTTTCTAATTTGAAATGCATCATTCAGGAATTATCCATTAGCCTTTATATTATATCATGTATTATAACTTACATGCATATCCACATGTTATTATGCACGTAATACAGGCCTGTCTCAGAAAGGAAGTCCTCAAGGGAACTGATGTTGGTGATATTGTTTCCCCAATAGCCGACTCCTATTACATCCTGAGGTGATACTGTTTACAGATGAAACATGATATGGATGGAGGACAGGAGCTGAAGTCTAAGCTTCTTTTTTTGTGTGTTGTACTACTTTCCCCCAAATAACTTGAATGCAGCATTAAACGGGCCATTATTTTTTTTCAAAGTATACATGATTCGCAAAAACACCTGTAGTTTGAGTAATTTGAAAGTGCAATTTTGTTTGTCTTCCATAAGGTGGCACTGCTTATGCAGGGGCAACTGTGGATCAGTGGTTAGCAAGTCAGTCTTTCAATCAGAGGGTCGGTGGTTCAAACCCCGGCTCAGCCAGTCCATGTCGTTGTGTCCTTGAGCAAGACACTTAACCCTGATTGCTCACCGTTGCTGTGTCTACGGTCTACTGTATATGATGTAAGTCGCTTTGGATAAAAGCGTCAGCTAAAATGAAATGTTATGAAGATTAGAATCGTTATCCAGATGCCTGAAACAAAAACATGAGTCAGTCAAAGAAAATAGTTTCTCTCCACTGCTACATCCATGTATGAAGGGATGATAGTATCCACAAGGCTCTAATATGGAACAAGAGTTTTTAGATATGGGAAAATAACAAAAAAATATCCTTTCCATGATCACAAATATCTATCCTTTCACCCTGCACAGATCAGCAATCTCATTCAAATAATTTGACCTGAGGACAGACATGGGCAGAACATCAAAATAGCAATGAGTCAGTAAGGGTAGGTTTGGACTCAGAAGCACGATCCAGACAACAAGCGGACATCCAAAGTTAGTCTTTACTCATTGTCCAAAAACAGGCAGACACCAAAGTTGTGGACAGTACCTTCTACTTTTTCAGGTGCGTAGACCACTGATTGGTCAGAGAGAATAATTTCTAAACCACCATCAAAGGACATCCTGCACGAAGAAGCTACAAGCTACAGTCAATAACAACAGATTCCAAATTGTTACAATTGACTCGGGGCCAGACGTCCGAGGGGTGCTATATATTCATGGTGGAAAGCAAACATAGAGAAAAACGAAACCAACGAGAGAGGAGTCGAGCCCAAACCATGTAGTGAAACACAAATAAAATTACCTGACAGGGAACAGGTGAAAATGGGCCAATATGCTGTTTCCACTACAAGGCTGATGTGGGAGGAGGGAACAGGTGAGCAGGGTGTGTGGGGCAGTCAGGTGATGAGGAACAGGGTTTTACTGCAGGTCATGAGGGAGTGGCACACTCTGAAATGGCCAGAGAGTTATTGCAGGGAAACAACCAGATGGCGAGAATTTAATGACAAGAGTCAATTGACAAAATACAAACTAGTTGGAAATCCCCTTCTCTACTATGAACGTAATGTCACTATGAGCAATCATGTTCAATATTTAACACCTTATGATGAGTGTGTGTATGGTGAAGTTGTTTTGTTTACAGTTAACTAACTTTAAAAACAATTTACACTACATTCAAAACTGAGGAGACCTATTGCGAAAACCACGACAAGCCTGGTAAGAAATACATAAATCAATTCTAACTTCCCATTAGTATTATTATTATTGTTATTATTATTGTTCTTATTCCCCTTAACCTCACATCTTCACTATACGTGTGACTTGTACCGGTACACAGTTAGTAAATATTACACTCTAAGTTAAAAGGTATTACTCTGTGTGTTGTGGACAATACTTTCAAGTCTTCCCAATATACATTTTAGCTTCCACATGGTCAATATTTTTGTAAAAAGTATGTGTACACATACCAGGACTTTGAGACTTTTCTTGCAACTCAAGCTTGCTGGTTTGTGGTGGACATTGCAACTTAATCATCACTAGCTGCATCTATGTTACATTACATTTCGCTGACGCTTTTATCCAAAGCGACTTACATGATATACAGTATACAGTAGACCGTAGACACAGCAACGGTGAGCAATTAGGGTTAAGTGTCTTGCTCAAGGACACAACAACGCAGACTGCTGGAGCCGGGGATCGAACCACCGACCCTCTGATTGAAAGACCGACTTGCTAACCACTGAGCCACAGTCGCCCCCCATGTACGACCAAAAGATGTGTTCAGGAGCCACCAAATTCTACAGAAATTTGCAAAAAATATCTTTATTTTTATAGTAATAGTAATTTACATTTACATACAATTACATGTCATTTTTTAATCTGAAAAAAGCAAAAAGTTGTCCACACATCAGCTTGTACTTCTTAGTTCTTAGGTCCTCCTCCAGCTGTTCTCCCTCTTGATAAAGGTTAGACGGACTGAATGCAGGAATTAATTACTGACGTTATCCAAGATAATATGAAGAACATAGCACAGTCAGGTCTGAGCTTCTATGTTCAAATTATATAATACAGAAAGAAATCCTATGCCAAATCAGAGTAGTAATTCCACCTTTTGTACATTATGTAAGGCAGATGTAGGCCTCGAGCATAAACACCATCATTATGTTGTTATGAGCAAGAGAACGGACTTCATTCCACTGTAAACAGAGCTGCAATCTGTTTACTGATCCCAGTATTTGTGTTTATGGGACTTTAGGCCAATAAGAGCGATATTGTGAACTTTGTGACAGATAAGTGTAATTGTCATTGCAATTAGAGGGACTTTGACCCGACTGGAAGTCTCATATGAAGTTCTCAGGGGGGTTAATTTTCCCTCAGATAATGTATTTCACATTCCTTCCGTTACTTTTGTGTCTTTCAATCATTTCAGTGTTATAATAAAACATACTTTTTCATCAGCAATCACGGATTGGATTTCAGTATAACAGAATAGTATGTTACATGTAAACATAATTTTTTTAAATAATAATAATTAATTGGTATGTTCATTAATGTTAAATGTCCCACGTTCAGTTCAACAGTTTAGGCATCTTCATCTCATCATCTGACATGTGGAGGTTCCCGTCCCACATCACCACGTGTTCCTGTATCTGGTGTCAACGTTCCAGTTCCCAAAAGCAATGGACTCTCTCTCTGACTGTTATATGTACAAGTTCACATAGTGGCAGAAGCATCACACACACACACACACACACACACACACACACACACACACACACACACACACACACACACACACAAACATTTTACTCAGTGCTGATCCCAGCCCTACCTGGCCAATAAACTACGGCTAATATCACACGCTCACATAGAGTAAACAGAATTATTCTCCCACATTCTTCTTACACATAGGATATAACCTCGAGCCCCTGCTCTTATTGTCTATTATTTACAGCACACATTATATTGAATGCATGTCATTTGTGAATTGGTCATGTTCATTTGTAGTTCGTTATTGAAAGTGTAGTCATATCTCACAAGGGTGAACATTTACATTAAACTTGGAAGTTAACCTATGGGCATTTATTATAGCTTGATATCAATAATTTAGTAAGTAGATGGCCTATGTATTTATTTAGCCTAGTCACGTGGTAAAGGTATCTTGTGTTTTGCGACAGTAACGGAAAGTGCCGCAAACGTGTGGGAGGCTTTGGGCGCTGTTTGATACGTAGTAAGGTAGACGCCTACACCGAACTGGATATCTACAGCTGGGGAGAAGTCTGTCGGTCCCTTTTAATATCATGGATTTGAGGACGACTATGCACCGTGTTTGTGCTCATCTCCAGCGGATAGCCCTTCGCCCTGAAGGCGGTTGTACAGCAAGTGTGATGTCCCTCTGGTCCGCTGAGTTGTGACGCAAGGAGGGGCTTGCTAAGCAGCCTAATGGACAGTATCGATGACTTAGCAATCAAAACCAGAACTGAATGTCCTCTGTATGCAATTGTATTGCCTCCGTTCGCCCTTCCCGCTTTTCTGTTTACTCCCTGAAACTGGATATCACTCTTGAGTGTGTCGTAACATCACCATTTCTGAGAGACAACCGTATTTACATCTCTGGAGCAAGGAAGTGGAGCTGCGTCAGGCTAGCCGCACTTGATAAAGATAAGACCGGACGTTGCCTTCGTAATAAAGGTGCCAAACGTATTTGTTTTTGTCATTTAACAACGATGTTTGGGTTTAGACCGTTACGTAACGCCTGGATAAAACGTCAGCGTGCTTTTGAATAGCGACAGAGACCTCCGCCTCTAGTATTACCGTGGTACGTGTGTCGCCATTCGTTTTATTTTGGAAGGTGTGAGCGGAAGTCGTGCTCGCTCCTGCTTTCTTGACACTGGTAGGAAGTGGGATGTGGCCAGGTTGTATTTATGCTTCTGTTTTAAGATATGAAATTCATTGAATTAGCGCTGCTTCGGGAGCCCTGTTTCACCAGCGGTCACAGTGGGTATAACGACAGTGTCGCCGTCCGTCAGCGTGGTGGTTGTCGCCGGTCGAAGGCGGCGAACACGAGCGGAGCTGCTGTGCTGGTTTCGTCTGGACTGGACCATTTCCATGAAGGCTTCTCAACCTCACGCCCTACCAATCCGTGCGCGGGGCTGTGTTTTGTGATTACGTAATAACAGCATGTGAATCGATTGTCACATCGTTGACTTTTTTAAAATTTTATATTTTTCTTGGACAAAGACTTTGTGCCACCACACAGTTTGTTTTAAATATATATTTGGTTGCAAATGTCAACAACTCAGCCTCAAGTGATGATGGAATCCTCTCTCGCCCTCGGAAGACTGGAGCTGACCCCCGGTTCAGGCGCCGTCGGAGTCACCCGGCGGCTCTCCGGCGGGCACCTCGCGAAGGAGACGTGCGGCCAGCGGCCACTGGGGCCACAAGGCCAGCCTCACCTGAACGGCTGCGTGCCGCTGTCACATCAGGTGGCGGGTCACAAGTACGGAGTGGATACAGTGGGTGAGTACTTACTTCCCTGCAGTCAGAACTTTTTGAAATGTATTTGTATTAAGACCTGTAAACTGAATGCTACAGAGGACATTATGAATTGTTTAGGTTCAGAAGAAAAATTCGGCCGACAAAAAACACACCAACAGTTTTAACCAAAGGTGTCGGGAAGTGAAAGATGATATTTGTGGAACAATTCCTTGCCTCTACCAGGTGTGAGTGCTGTCAGCACCAGCAATAAATTAGGAGATTTTGTGGGAAAGGGTTTGGCATGGTGATTTTGTTTTCCTATGCATGCACAGTTATGAGTTATGATTCCTTCATCTGTGGGAATTAATGAAATACTTTTCTCACTCTGTCTGTTCTGTACTGATGAACAAACTACAATTCCACAGGTGGTTCTCTGCTCTTAATCTGATCTGAGATCATTTGTGGATTTGTGACCGTGACAGCCTTGTTCTCCCTCCAGTCGTCACTGGCACACACACATCTCTCATGTCCACCGGACAGCTGGCCACCGTACAGCCTCCATTGTGTGTGTTATCAGACAGGGTGTGGAGCTGACCGTGCATGTTACAGCTGCTGGTGGTTCCAGTTGCGCTCATAGGGCCAGTCAGGAACCTCCTTGGGAGACACACATTCTTGCTGTGTGGCTCTGTGACCTGCAGTCGGCCAGGACAAACCTTAAAGCCCTTTTCTTTTGGGCTGTAGTGTTCCTGTTTAACATGAGCTGTTTGATGTAGTGTACACAGTGTTTTCTTTGGTGTGGCCATTCAACACCGACCTCCATTCCCTGTGTTGAACGACGCTCTCACCAGGACTGTAAGCAGAAGTTTGATATATGAGCTCCAGTTTCAGTCTCAACTAGTGATGCTGATAATCAGTTGTACATTCATGAGCTCCTCGTGACACTAGGGACAATGAATCAACCAGATTCAGTCAAATGCGGCATGATTTTCCTCTGTGTAGTAAGTCAGTGTGAGCACGAAATGAAGCAGAAGTAAAATGCGATAATGTAATAAGTGATAAGTTGATTAATCGTTAACGTGATTCACAGACAATTAAAATGTCTCGTCATCAGAATATGCGTTGTTGTATGGTGGAACCAAGGAGTGAAGTAAGGTGGCACGGATCCAACCGCCGTCTATCCCGATGCCATTTGTGATACCTCAACTCTCTTTTGCCCCAAATGTAAAATGTGTGCACCTCACCACGTGGAACCTCCCTGGAACGCTGCAACAGCACAGTCACCTGGCTCCAAACGGCTCACAATTGTTTCGCTCCACCGCTCTCAGTTCTTCTTCTTTATATCCGCCACTAACATCTAAAAGTTTAAACGCATCACCATTTGGTTGCTGTCACTGAAATATGATGCTTGGCGTTTATTGGTGCCTTATACTTTGCGTTAATGAAGACATTGTGCAGTCCTACGTCGGCTCAGTATGTGTATGGTGTGCACGCTGTTCAAAGACGGAGGGATGCTTTGCCTCCCAAGACCAATGTCCCTTTTCTTGTTCCTTCAGTTTCCTCTGGTTCCTTGTCAGTCGACTCACTTTGCTCTTTCGTTTTGAGACGTTGACGCGCTCATCAAAGCTTACAGCCAGAAGTCAAACAGATTAATTTGCTTCACCATTAAACAGATTCCTGCGTGCATGCCAGGAAACGCACATGCAGAGTCGTCTGGTTTCGGTTCTGACTGTAACTGAAATATTTGAATATCACCAATAACAACAATTGTGTAAACTATATGTATTTTGAGGGTCACATTTGGCTGTTTACAGTCCTTATTTATTATATGTCAAATAGTGGTTGCCCATTTCTGAAAAAGGTTACGATTGGTGTCTGTAATATAATAGTTCTGAGAAAGAGGCCGTGGTGCAGTATATTGACCGTAATGTGGACTGATCTGATCTTTGTCCCTCCTTGGGCTCAGTGGTGAACAATCATTAACATAACGAGGCCCAAGTACGTCCAAACTAACAGGCAGGGGAGAGAGGAAGAGACACAGCATTGAGAGCGAGCCAGCAGTTTCCTTACGTCTCCACGACAGTCGCAGAACAAGCAGTGGAATCCTGTTCAGCTGGTACTGTTGCTGACTGAAAATGATCCCGCTTACTCCCACCCCCAGGCTCTGTTTCCCCTAGGCCTCCAGTCTACAGTCAATATGTCCGTGTTTGAATGCATAGTGGTGATGGGCAGTTCTGTGCCACGACGGGCTGCACGGGTGAGCAGGTGGTTTCATATATTCCCATGAATTCAGTCATGTTCCAATAAAAACAGGTCACATAAGCTAGAAAAAGGCCCAGAGGTTGTGTGACCACTGTCAGGAAACACAAAACTTTACATGCAAAACTTTTCTCCCTGTGTGGCGTGGGGCGGGGGTGAAGTTACAGGCTCTGACGCAAGACAGCAAGGCAAAGGTGAAAGTCCGTCTGTGTGACTCAGTAGTCCTCACCTGTCAGCTGCTCTGTATTGCAGGTCTTTAGAACCCTTTCAGCGAATGAAGCTACAATTGTCTAAACAACAGTTCTGTATTCACTGATTAAAGAATTCACGTGTGCGTGTGCGTGTGTGTGATTTTTTTATATATTTTTATTTATACAGTGTGTGTGTGTATATTTATTTTTATATATTACAGTCAGGCTCGCATATGAGGTTTTGTATTTGCGGGTGTGTGTTTGCACATCTGTGTGTTCTTCGAAGAATCTCGAGACAGAGGAGCAGACTAATCCTCCCGTCCGGCTGTAATCAGCTGTGGTCAGCCTGCCATGATGTAACAGGTCACTCCTCTTTCTAACTGTTTCTTTCTCTCCATACTGGAAGTAGGCCATCAAAGGGAGACACATGTCATGGGATGTCCCCCTCCTCAGAGTGTAACCAAACTAATTTAATGCAACACAAAACAGTGACCAATAAATTAACTAATTAATTCAGTCATTGCGTGGTTACATATTATTCCATCATCAAGTGGTTTGATTGTGACAGAACATCTTATTTTCAGAGTGATCCTCCAAATTCGTTGTTTCCGCCCAACTTTGGCGGCAACATGACGTCATCACCTCGGTAACTCGGTACAGTGTTTGTTTATTTTTTTTGCCTTGTGGTAAACCACCTGATTAATGTTTCCGTCAGTTAAGACGTCCCTCCAGGCGTTGCGTCAGGCCGCTCTTCCAATGTAACCGGTAACTCCACGCAGGCCGCGGCGCCTCTGAAGCGCTAAATGTTGGCAGACGCTCAGAAAGCTGACGAGGGATGCGTGACCCTGAAGTTCTGGTCAGTCAGGGACTCGGAGAAGCTCCCCGGCCGTTCTCTATTTGCGGTTTCCCTCTTCAGAAATCCTTTTTCTGCTCCTACTCTTCGTCTCCATGGCTCTCCCTCTGCCCTCCTCGCTCTGTGCTCATGTTTTATCGCCGCTGTCTGGGTTTCGGGTTCGATAAATGTCCGTTTTGACATTGAACTACAACACAGCGAAATGTTTCTACTGTGCTTCAGTGAAGGGCTGAAAACAAATGGTCCTTCTTGTCGGGTGCTGCTTCCTGTTCTTCACTGCTTGAGTTTTCACGGCCATCTTTGTATCTGTTTCAGGCATCTTGCAGCATCCGGACGGAACGGTCTTGAAGCAGCTTCAGCCTCCGCCCAGAGGTCCTCGAGAGATGCAGTTTTACAGCATGGTAACTGAGATGCATTCACAACCTCGACGCATGTTTGCATCGTTTGGGACTCCCATGCCAACTTTCAATACAAACTGGATGTGTGTGTGTGTGTGGCTTCAAAGCTCCAATGTTTGCTCTGGAGCTTAGCAGCACTGTCAGGCTCAGCAACTCTCATAGCAACAGTGAGTCACAGCATCATGTCGGCCGGTCTCTGAACTAATCCGGCCGCTGCAAGTCTGCTAACTGTGTCACGGGACTCAACGGGCCGGCTGAGATGCGTTTTGAACGCTCATCCTGTTCATTCAGGTTTTTCACTTGCCATCAGAATTGAAAAAAAAAAATGTTTTAGCAGGGTTAAAAAGAATAATTGCATTGGAGTTGTGCTGCAAATACTCCGGGTTAGTGCTGGAATGATTCATAGATGAGTCAATCAGCAGAAAAATAACCAGCCACAGCTTTGATACCTGATTGATGAAGTCAGTAATTTAGCAACAACAAATGCTGTTTCTTTCTTCTCCAATGTGAGAACCCCATTTCATTTGTTCAGTGCTTCAACTAAATTATCATCACCAATGTGATGTATTTTTGGTTCAGGACTGTTGGTCAGACAAAACAAGCACTTAGGCTTATTGGTGTAGGAAAAACCTTTTGTATTTGATATTTTCTAAAACGAATAGTTCACACGTAGAGATGAACTCAGTCAAAACCCTCTCTCGTTTGCAAAGAGTCCTCTCAGAGTCGTTGTGCCCTCTCGGACCGGTCGTGTCCTCTCGGACCGGTCGTGTCCTCTCGGACCGGTCGTGTCCTCTCGGACTGGTCGTGTCCTCTCGGACTGGTCGTGTCCTCTCGAGCTGGTCGTGTCCTCTCGAGCTGGTCGTGTCCTCTCGAGCTGGTCGTGTCCTCTCGAGCTGGTCGTGTCCTCTCGAGCTGGTCGTGTCCTCTCAGACTCAGACTGGGCTGTTGGATGTCACAGGGACAAATGAGATAAATGCAAGTGAAATTCCTCTCTTCAGATTCCAGTCTTTTCTTACTCCGATGTTATGCAATGTGGCGGTGTGTTCCTCATACTAAGACATTCTATCGGAAAGTTAGATTAAAAAAAATAAAAATCACTTCCAGTGTGATGGATATTTTTTCAGTAACTTCTACAGTATCCACATGTAGGTACTGTGTAGTATGGTAATGTGTGTGTGTGTGTGCTAGGTCTATGCAGAGGACTGCAGTGATCCATGCCTTCTGCAGCTCCAGAACCATCTTCCCAAGTACTACGGCACCTGGTCCTCTCCGGACAGCCCCAATGGTAAGAGACTGAACGGTGTGTGTCCACCTCTCTAGAGTCCAAAATACATGCTCATGAACTGGTTGGTTGGTCCTATCGTATACTGGTGTATACAGCTCAGACCAATAGTGTATTAAAAAAAAAAAAATCAATACTGATAAATGGGGGAAGAAAATCCCAAATTTGTCCGAAACAATCAATATTGTCTTTTGTTCTGTGGGGACAAACCAGATAACCGCGTCACCAGATTGAATGGAAACGCCAAAACGACCTCCATCCGTTTTCCACTGCTTGTACTCCCAAAAGTCAATTTATTTGACGTAGCTGGACTTTTGTGGAACGGAAAGTGAAAAATAACTTTATCCTCTTTCTAAGGAAAGGTGGTATTGATGCAGTTTCATTCATTCATTTGTTCTCAATTCTTCACACAGTCAATAATCAAAGAAGTCACATGATTATATCAGAAACATGTCATGAGCAATATTGATTTTTTTAAATGTTTTTTTTTATAAAATGTCTCATATGAACACGCATTAAGTCCAGACATGTTTTCAGACCTGTACCTGAAGCTGGAGGACGTGACCCGGCGCTTCGTCAAGCCGTGCATCATGGACGTGAAGCTCGGCCGGCGGAGCTACGATCCGTTCGCCTCGCAGGAGAAGCGGGAACAGCAGATCAGGAAATACCCGCTGATGGAGGAAATCGGCTTCCTGGTCCTCGGCATGAGGGTGAGTTTGACCTGCTGTGAGGTTCATGCTGTGTTTTTCTTTTTTTTTTGTTTGTGACCAGAACCACCAGGACGTGTACACGTAAACAAGGTTTACCAGCTGGATTAAAGCCTCCGATTGCATTCATAATTCATGTGGGCCTTTTATTTTACGGCTCTGCAATACGGACGTTTACGCTCTCTGCTAACTATATTCTTCTGTGCATTCTTAAGCAGCCTGAGAATGACAAGAATGTATCAATCCAAACCCGGTGACTAAACCATAGCACTGGGAATCAGGGACGTCCCTCACACTGCGTCTGTGTACGTGCTGTTGGCTTTTAAACAGACGTTTTAAAGTACCGCTCAGACACTGAAGTTGTGACAAATAAACAACACAATCACAGTATTTTATTGAGCCAGAGGTTCCGTGTGAATTTGAGTGACACAGTGTATGTCTCAGACATACAATAATAGTTTTAAATATGTCCGTTCCACACAACGTGATCGTCGATGCTTTTGTTAAGTACTCACGAAAAATACTGATGTGCAATTTATTCTCAGGGAAAAAATAAAGCAATTGTAAAAAGACCTTTAATCTCAGTTGTATTAATTTGCTTCTACTCCGATCACTGTTGAGCTCAATACAGTAAATCTCAACACTTGTTGCACAGATGTTTATTTCCCCAAACTTTATTAGTTACCTGACATTTTACAAAACTATTTACAACTCTACTAAGGGGCACAGACACAAAGGGGAAAAAAATGGAATGGCAAAATACATTTAACAAACAGTATGTATGTTAAATGTGTGTATATATATATATATATGTATATATATATATATATATATATATATATATATATATATATATATACACACACACACACACTAATGAGACTCCCTCACATTTCTTACGTGAGGAACAACATGAGGTGCTGTTGGACCGCCAGAGGCCGGTCAATGTTTAACCCATGTGATATGTGAAATATGTTGGCGTTGTTGACTGAGCGGTACAGCCCATAATACACACACACACACACACACACACACACACACACACACACACACACACACGAATCTGTGTAGACTGGGCTGCAGCAGTAAACACGCCTCATGAAGAGTCAGATAGCGACACCGCTATCGCTTTCATCTGTTTCCATCGCAGCCCACCGGCGGTATCGTCATCAGTTGTCCTTTCCGCAGACGGAAGCGCACGATGGCTTTCTGTCTATATTTAGCGTTTTTACCAAGTTAACGCTGTTCACGGCGCTGTGGGTCCTCGGGCATTCTTGGAAATCAGACTGAGTATCAACACATGTGTTTCATTCAATAAAATATAACAAGTCAAACTTCTCATAGGAAACTTGTTTGATTTGTTCTGGTCCTTAGAATAGATTTGGACAGCGCAGTATATCCCATAGCCGGCCAGTTTAATGAGAGGATTCTTAAAAAGACAGTAACAGCAGCTCTTTCAGGCAAATGTGTGGTTGCTGTCTAAATCAAATTTACTAGAAGCAGGAATTAAAGCTTTAAATATGAATTTAAAGTTTGTCAGAAACGCATTGGTTGTACCTTTTCACCTCTTCAAACTTCTTATTGTTCTCGGTCAGTGTATATGTAGACACATCTAACATGCCAGTATGTTCTGCTGAAATGTCCACCTTTTCTCTGATAAATCAAAAATGACAAAACATATTCAGTGTACACCACAGCTTTACTTTGCCATATATTTCTTTCTCATATTGACAAAGAGCTTAACTTTGGAATTTGAAAGTTACGGCTTCAGCAGAAAGACATACATAAGAAAAGAAGATGTTAATTGTATTAATGTAACCCGATGGGTGGGACCAGCCTGTCCTGGAGGTCTATACTGCTCAGGCTGTAAATATCCACATTCATCACCATGACCTTACATAAGAGGGTGAGGGTGGCTGCTATTCAGGTGATGAAATGAGTAATATATTACTAAGGGCAAGGCTTGTGTTAAGAGACGGCCTATTGATGGTGTGTCCTGATCCTCGGTGTAACCCCCGTCAGCTTCATGGTGGTATGCCTCCACCCTTTGTACACCGTGGAGCTCTGATGTTTGTTCGTATGAGCTCTATGCAGACCGCTGGAGATCCCTGTACAGAAGGTGAACTTCATGTTTGATGTGTAGACTAGAGGGGAAGTGACCGAGCACTTTACTGTAAAACATGCACTTTAAACTAATTCCCTGCACACAGCCAAGCTTTTGCAGCAGGAATGTTTGCTGAGGACGGCGCTGAATGTGCCCGTATCTTCTAATGTGCTGCACACTACCTGCTCGGCACCGAAGACTAAAAGTGCAGTAGTACTAAGAGGCCAACATAGAAGTCTTGAAAAAGTTGACTTCATAAATTAAATGTGTGCTTTTTTTCTCGACGAAGCGCCAGTTCAACCCGAGCTGTCATCAGATGGTGGGAGAACAGAGATAAATGGGGGAAGTTGGGAGTGGTGCTTTGAGCGGGGAACATTCCCACAATCAGCTGTGTTTGTTTAGACGGAGAGGAAGATAATTTGCGGTAATGACCTTCCTGTTGGAGGAGTGATAGTGTGGGAGGAGGAGAGTCCGAGAAAGATTAAAAGGAAAAGATAAAGGGAAAAAAAAGAGGTGATTAAGTGTTGAGAGAATGTTTCCTCCTCACTTAAGCACGCAACACAAACTCGGGACCCCCTGTAATACAATTGTGACTTTTATGATACCCACATGATTTAAAAGGATCTTGTTCATTCTCATCTGAAGCAAATTTTGGCTCCTTGAACACATTTTGGTTTATCAATCTTGGATGGAGTTGTTGTGTTGCCTTTACGGCATTTTCAATTTCGTTTGTTTAATAGTTGTTTATTTAAAGATATAGTTATTAGTAAATCATTTTCTTGTTAGTGTCATGTTATGACGTCACTTCCAGTCCAGTCACTTCCGGTGTAGCCACTTCCTGTGTAGTCACTTCCGGTTCCGGTGTAGTCACTTCCTGTTCTGGTTATATTGCGTCCGACCACAGTACTTCAGGTTGAACAAACATTTGTCAATGGACCGCATGCTCCATCCGCTCACACCACGTGAAACCATCCTAAAACAACACCGTGAGTAATGTCTTGTATAAATATGAAATGTATATTTATATACTCATGTTTCTAAATTGTGAAAATGTAATATTTAAGAATATGCACTGAATGTTCGTATTGTTTGTTTGCAGTTTTCACCACAGCATGATTGAAAGAGAAGAGTACAGTAAATGATGAAACATAATTCCGACTCTGTCTTGATTGATTGCGACGGTTTAACTCAGTGTTTAGGCAGAGTTACAACACTCTGCGCGAGAACATTACAGTGAAAAGGTGATCTTTGGATGTTTCAAACGGATCAAGATGGCCGCCAACGACAAATCGTCTGTATCCAGCATTAGGAGCAGCAAGACAACGTCATCATCGGCTAGTGTGGCTCGCGTTCGGGCCAAAGCAGAAGCTGCTAAGATTAGAGCATCATATGCTACCCAAGAAGCTAAACTGAAGATGGAAAAGGCTGCTAAAGAAGCTAAACTGAAGATGGAAAAGGCTGCTAAGGAAGCAGAAATGAAGACAAGAGATGCTCAAGTCCAGCTGGAAACAGTAGGAATAGACACAGAGTTGGAGGTGCTGACGTTACATCGAGAAGCTGATGTGGCCATGGTGGAGGCTCAAGTGCTGGAAGAAGCCGAAGGAATGCCAGGTGAAAATGGCAGACCCGAAGCAGAAAGGGGAAAGATTGAACGTACCAGTGAATATGTTAAATCACAAATCAATCTTCGTTCTTCTGCTCCACTCTTGTCAGTCTTACCTGTTGCTTCCCCATTCCATACAGAATCAAATGCCAGCTTTGTAACATGGTATCCATCTTCAAAAGATACTTTACCACCTATCAACTACAAGCTGAAGTCTGAAAGAGCTAACAGCGTGCACTTAGCTACCGCAAACCTACCTGATCAGCCTATATTAGAGACTAGGCCTGAAGTCAGAAGAACAAGTCCCATTGTGAACGTTCATGCTCAGTCATATGTTCCACAACAGATTCCTCCCACTAGCACACCACCTTTGGCAGAACCTTTGGCACAGTATTTAGCACGACGAGACCTTGTCAATTCAGGACTGTACCAGTTTGATGATAAGCCTGAAAATTACCGTGCCTGGCGCTCTTCATTTGACAATGCTGTTGATGAAGTTCACCTCACAGCATCCCAAGAATTGGACGTCATGACTAAATGGCTGGGGAGGGAATCTGGGGAACGGGTTAAACGCATACGCTCAGTGTACGTAAGAAACCCCCAACTGGCTTTACACAAGGCATGGGAGAGATTGCGGGAGTGCTATGCCGCCCCAGAAATAATTGAGAGGTCTTTGTTCCAGCGGTTGGATGCAGTTCCCAGGATTTCAGCAAAGGATCCCATCATATTACGTGAACTTGGGGATTTGCTCATGGAAATCCAAGGAGCTAAAGAAGAAGGTCACCTCACTGGCCTGTTGTATCTGGACACATCACGTGGAGTTGGACCAATCGTGGACAAACTTCCATTCGGACTTCAGGAGAAGTGGATGTCTACAGGGTCATGGTACAAAGAAGAGAACCAAGGGCGGTTCCCTCCCTTTGAGTATTTTTGCAACTTTGTGTGCCAGGAGGCAAAGAAGCGCAACGACCCTAGCTTCACGCATCAAGGTAGCATCATAATACCAATGAAGCCAGATAAATTCATCGTAAAGAATGTTAACAGCAACAGACCCATCTTAGTGAACAAAACCGACGTTTCGTTGATCAATAATGACCCTAGCAAGAACTGCCCATTGCACGACAAGCCGCATCCACTCAAAAGATGTAGAACATTCAGAAACAAACTCCTTAACGACAGGAAGGCTTTCCTTAAGGAGAAAGGAATGTTTCAAATGCTGTTCTTCAGTTTCTCACCTTGCCAAAGACTGCAAGTCCTCTATAAAGTGCTCTGAATGCGATAGTCCCTATCATGATGCAGCCATGCATCCTGGTCCGTCACCGCAAAGTTTCCCCTACTTCAGAGCCCCTCCACCATCACAAGAGAATGGCGGGGAGGGAGAAGATCGTTCTAACACGGCTGATGTTAGAACGAACTGCACGGAAGTTTGTGGTCCAGGTCAGTGGAGCCGCTCATGTGCAAAGATCTGCCTTGCAAAGATATATCCAAAGGGTTCCAAGGACATGGCTGTGAAAGCCTATGTAATTCTAGATGACCAGAGCAATCGCTCACTAGCTAGACCGGAGTTCTTCAAACTCTTCAGTGTGGAAAGCCCTTATTACCTCAGAACTTGCTCTGGCATCGTGGAAACATCTGGCAGAAGGGCAGAAGGATTCCAGATTGAGTCGTTGGATGAAAAAGTTCTCATCTCTCTCCCACCTCTCATGGAGTGTCATGAAATACTGAACAATCGATCTGAGATTCCAACGCCAAGCGCTGTTTTACACCAGCCTCATCTACATCACATTGCCAAGAACATCCCACAACTGGATCCAGAAGCACAAATACTCCTGCTACTCGGAAGAGATGTCCTTCGAGCACACAAGGTCAGGCAACAAGTCAATGGACCACATAACGCCCCCTTTGCTCAACGACTGGACCTGGGTTGGGTAGTAATAGGAGAGGTGTGCCTGGGTAATGCACATAAGCCGACAGTCACTACGTTTAAAACAAACGTGCTAGACAATGGTCGCCATTCAATCATTCAACCCTGCACAAACTTCATTCATGTCAAGGAGACACAGCAGAATGCTAGCTGGCCTGACATGACAACAAAGTGTAGGCTGGGTGAGACAGTGTTGAGTCGAACTGAGCATGACAACAAACTGGCTCCATCAATAGAAGACCTCATCTTCTTAAAGATAATGGACACAAACGTCTACAGAGACAACACTAACAGTTGGGTCGCCCCGCTACCATTTAAGGAACCACGCCAGGTTCTGCTGAACAACAGGGTGCAGGTAGTCAACCGGTTCACATCCCTACAACGAACCTTGAAAAGGAAACCTGAGATGCAGGAGCAGTATGTTGCATTTATGGAGAAAATCTTTGCTAATTGACATGCCGAGATAGCACCGCCACTCAGAGAAGATGAGGAGTGCTGGTATCTGCCAACATTTGGGGTCTACCACTCACAAAAACCCAATCAGATCAGGGTGGTCTTCGACTCCAGCGCACAGTATCGTGGCGTCTCCCTCAATGATGTGCTGCTCACTGGTCCCGATCTCAACAACTCCCTTCTTGGTGGCCTGCTACGCTTCCGGAAAGAGAAGGTTGCAATTCTTGCGGACATTCAGCAGATGTTTCATTGTTTCTTTGTGCATGAAGACCACCGCAACTTTTTGCGTTTTTTGTGGCACAAGGACAATGACATTAATCAGGAAGTTGTCGAGTACCAGATGAAGGTTCATGTATTTGGCAATGCACCATCTCCTGCTGTGGCTATCTACGGGCTGCGAAGAGCTATCAGAGAAGGGACAAAAAAGCACGGTGCTGATACTGTCAGGTTCGTGGAAAGGCACTTTTATGTGGACGATGGCTTGGTTTCCCTACCAAGTGAAGCAGAGGCAATCGATTTGCTTCAACGAACACAGGCATCACTCGCAGAATCAAACCTCCGCTTACACAAGTTTGCATCTAACTGTCAGGCAGTAATAGAGGCCTTTCCACCTGAAGATTGTGCCTCAGTAGTCAAGAACCTAGATCTGAGCGGAGAAACACCCACACAACGAAGCCTGGGTCTGCTCTGGGAGATCAGGACTGACACATTCACCTACTCTGCGTCAACTACAGTCAAACCATTTACCCGACGTGGAGTTCTCTCCACTGTCAACAGTGTTTTTGATCCCCTGGGTCTGTTGGCACCTATCACGATCCAGGGAAGAGCTCTCCTCCGGGAACACACTTCAGAACGGTCCGATTGGGACGTGCCTCTCCCAGAAGACAAGCAAGGCAGATGGGAATGCTGGAGAGATTCACTCCAGGACCTAAAACAGATTCATATTCCTCGAACATACACAGCGACCTCACCCACTACGGCAGTGCACAAAGAATTGTGTGTGTTCTCGGATGCATCTGCCAAAGCCATCGGTGCTGTGGCGTACCTGAAAGCAGTTCAAGAAAGTGGGCAAGCCGAAGTAGGATTTGTTATGGGTAAGGCAAAGTTAGCGCCACAGTCGGAGCCTACCATCCCAAGGCTTGAGCTGTGTGCTGCTGTCTTGGCAGTAGAGATGGCAGATCTCATCAAAGATGAGCTAGACTTGAAGTTGGATGCCACCAATTTCTATACAGACAGCAAGGTAGTGCTCGGCTATATCTGCAATGAGTCAAAGCGATTCTATGCATATGTCCACAATAGAGTTCAACGCATTCGTCAGTCCTCAAAGCCTGAGCAATGGCACTATGTACGTACAGAGGAAAACCCTGCTGACCATGCATCGCGATCCTTATTAGCAAACCGCCTTGTACAAACCTTTTGGTTTACTGGACCCTCCTTCCTGCTCCAGCCATCTACAGAGGAAATGCAAACACGTAATAGGTTTGAGCTAATCGAACCTGAAAGGGACTCAGAAATCCGAGCACAAATTCAAACCTGTGCTACTTGCCTGGAAGAACCAATACTAACCTCTGATCGTTTCCAACGCTTCTCCACTTTTGCCTCTCTAGTAAGAGGAGTAGCATTCCTGGTTCACATGGCAAGATCCTTCCAACACTCAAACCAAACCAGCAAATGCAAAGGCTGACACACATGCAACTTACCTCGTACTCCAGAGGAAATGGACCAAGCAAGGAATGTTATCCTTAAAGCAGCACAAAGGACAGTTTTTGCGAAAGACCTGACGGCTCTCAGAGTCAACAAAACGGTGTCTAAAAACAGTGCTTTGCTGAAACTCAGTCCAACTTTGGAGGACAATCTCATCTGCGTTGGAGGCAGACTAAAGCATTCCAACCTCGCAACTGCAGAAAAGAACCCAATAATTCTACCCAAGGATAACCACATCTCTCTACTCCTCACTCGACATCACCATGAGCATGTGAAACATCAGGGACGTCACTTGACAGAAGGAGCGATCAGATCAGCGGGGCTGTGGATCTTGGGCGTCAAGAGGTTAATCAATTCAGTACTCCACAAATGCATTATCTGTCGCAAGTTGCGGGGAAAACTGGAAGAACAACGCATGGCTGACCTGCCACCTGAACGTCTAAAAATCTGTCCTCCTTTTACATATGTGGGGTTAGATGTTTTTGGACCATGGTCTGTCACAGCCAGACGCACCAGGGGAGGACAGGCAGGAAGTAAGAGATGGGCCATCATGTTTAGCTGTATGAGTTCAAGGGCTGTACATGTTGAGATTATCGAGTCGTTGGACACCTCCAGCTGCATAAACGCTCTTCGGAGGTTCTTCGCACTAAGAGGTCCTGCGAAACAGCTCCAATCTGATTGCGGTACCAACTTTATTGGCGCATGCAAAGAGCTTAGGATGGACAAAACGGTGCAGAAGTACGTCGGCGAGCAAGGGTGCAGCTGGGTATTTAACCCTCCACATGCTTCTCATATGGGAGGTTCTTGGGAACACATGATTGGCATTGCTAGAAGAATCCTGGATTCAATGTTTCTTCAGCAAAACACTCGGCTGACCCATGAAGTGCTTTGCACACTAATGGCAGAGGTCACAGCCATCATTAACGCACGACCTCTCGTACCTGTGTCTACGGATCCTGACGCACCTTTCATACTCTCTCCGTCAATGCTCCTAACGCAAAAGACAGGAGTTCCACCTCCACTTGGAGACTTCTCGGACATGGACCTGTACACAAAGCAATGGAGACAAGTCCAGGCTCTCGCCAACCAGTTTTGGACCCGTTGGAGCCGTGAATACCTTACAACACAGACAGAAGTGGACATCGACCCGTAGGAACCTTCAAATCGGAGATCTAGTTCTGCTCAGGGACAAGCAGAATTCACGCAATTGCTGGCCTATGGCAAGGATTATCGCCACGTTCCCTGGCAAGGATGGGCATGTAAGGAAGGTCGAAGTGAAGACAACTGACCAAGGCAGTGCAAAGACCTTTCTTAGACCGATTACAGAGATTGTTCTACTTCTACCCAAGGACTGATCAAGAGTGGAATGTTTCTCTATGCTGCAAGTTTGTAGTGACCTCACATAGGTCAGACGGGGAGTGTGTTGCCTTTACGGCATTTTCAATTTCGTTTGTTTAATAGTTGTTTATTTAAAGATATAGTTATTAGTAAATCATTTTCTTGTTAGTGTCATGTTATGACGTCACTTCCAGTCCAGTCACTTCCAGTCCAGTCACTTCCGGTGTAGCCACTTCCGGTGTAGTCACGTCCGGTTCCGGTGTAGTCACTTCCTGTTCTGGTTATATTGCGTCCGACCACAGTACTTCAGGTTGAACAAACATTTGTCAATGGACCGCATGCTCCATCCGCTCACACCACGTGAAACCATCCTAAAACAACACCGTGAGTAATGTCTTGTATAAATATGAAATGTATATTTATATACTCATGTTTCTAAATTGTGAAAATGTAATATTTAAGAATATGCACTGAATGTTCGTATTGTTTGTTTGCAGTTTTCACCACAGCATGATTGAAAGAGAAGAGTACAGTAAATGATGAAACATAATTCCGACTCTGTCTTGATTGATTGCGACGGTTTAACTCAGTGTTTAGGCAGAGTTTCAACACTCTGCACGAGAACATTACAGTTGTATTGGATGATATATTTTTGAAATAAAAGCAAAATGAGTAGTGATCAGCATTCATGACTGGTCGTCATGTGATTTCTGTATCTGGCTTCCTGTACTGGAGAGGTACTCCCTAAACCACAGTTAGATTGTGTCGTTTTAGGATTGGTTCGGATTAACCGAAGTCACACAATAACACCAACAAGCTGAGCAATAGAGGCCGACAGAGACCAGCAACATCCGGAGTCCTGCAAGGTCAAAGTTCAGTTTCTTTCAATGGAGTCCGGTGGCTTTGGCCCGTGCATGGGTAGAAACAATGGCTTCAGAGCCCCGGGGGGAAGGACTGTCTGGGGGCAAGGCACTGAGGCTCTGAAGCACACGTTGCTGCTGCGGGGCAGCTGTGAGTGCAGCCGCAGACCACTAGAGGGCGTCGGTGTTTGATCAGTCAGAGAGAGAAGCAGCACTGTGGTCAGCATGCATCTCCGCTGAGAGCAGTAGCAGCTCTGCCATTTCCTGTCAGTCCACAACACAATATGACTCGTATGTGTATGAAACCATGGACAAGGGGACATCATGTCTTTGTTCTCCTTCTGTTTCAGGTGTACAAGATGCGCAGTGACACGTTTGACTCCTACGACCAGCACTACGGGAGGGGGTTGGTTCAGGACTCTATTAAAGACGGTACGGGGGGGAGGGGGGTTAGTGTGTTTGATTTCTGATTTAACAAGAGATTTAAGTGGAGGAGGAACTCCTCTCAATACTTCCAGTATGTATAACTCTCTCCTCTCCTCATTCCAAAACCTTTCCTCCCTTTCCCTTTTTCCTCTCTCCTCTTTCCTAATCTCCTCCCCTCTTCTTTCTCTCTCCTCCCCTCCAGGCCTGGCTAATTTCTTCCATAATGGTGTGAGCCTGAGGAAGGATGCCGTGTCAGCCAGCATCCACAGAGTACAGTGTATCCTCCGCTGGTTTGAGTCGCAGCAGCAGCTGGTCTTCTACGCCAGCTCCCTTCTCTTCGTCTACGAGGGGCTTCCCTCCTCTTCCTCCTCATCTTCCCTGTCCCTTCTCAGCACCCCGTCAATCAGCCCCACCGTGGGGAAAACTGCCACGCTGTCGTCGCCGGGCGACAGCGGTCTGGGTGGCGAGGGGACCGCGAGACCGGAAGAGGAAGTGGCCGAGTACAACAACAACAACATTCAGGCGCCGGCGCCCTGGGACTGCAGCCTGGCCAGCATCTACACCAACCACAGGAAGGGTGGACACCACCACTGTGCCAGGGACCATCTCCGTGGCAACATTGGGGACTGCGATGCAGGGGGGACGCCGGCGAGCCCGGCTCCCGGAGATCAGATCTCAGCGCTGTGCGAAGAGGACAACTCGGCGTGGAAACGAACTGGTGAGTCGCGACAAACGCCACCGAACAGAAACGGAAACAAATCTCAACTGGAAGGCGAGGACGGAGGGAGGGAGGGCAGAGGCGGGGGGAAGCTGGAGGAGGAGGAGCTAAAAGGACAGGGAGGCAAAGCAACAGAGGGGAGCGGAGGAGACTCGGAGGTGGAGGTCAGGATGATCGACTTCGCCCACATTTTCCCGAGCGAGAGCCACGATCACGGCTACATCTACGGCCTCAAACACCTGCTGACGGTGCTGGAGCAGATCCTCTGTGACGCCGCCTAGAGAGCTCCCGCCCCCTGACCTCCTGCTCTGTGAACCACCGTCTCCCTTCTGCCAACCTCCCTCTCTCCTTAAAACACATTCAGAGGAGAGATGGGAAGAATCAAAAGAGTGAATATTAAAAACAGAGCCATCGTCATCATTATCATCTCACCTGTTTGTGACGATCCGTCGGTCCTCTGATTATGTGGGTGTGTCTGAGTGCATGTGTGCGTGTGCATGTGTTTGTGTCTGTGTCTGTTGGTGACTTGTTTCCTGGTGATCAGCAGCACTACATGCACTAATCAACCCTTGAAGACATGGCGACCCGGTACTTAAACACAACATCTTTAGCTGCCCGATCTGCTGATGCTCAAACAAACTCTACAATGACGTTACGTGACTTCATCTTTAGTGCACATTAAAAAATCCATTCATAGAAGATAGATTTTTTTTTTATGTTTAAGTTATCATAGCCTCTGGAAAAAAAATAAAAACTCAAATTAAGTCTTTGGCAATATGGAAATATATGTGGCGAGCTGATGGGAATCTGTCTTGACCAGTTATACCAAACTGTTTTAATATAATATGAACATTGAGGGAAATCTTGCAAATCAGCACTGTACTCTATTTACATGAGTTATGGATCACATCTTCTCACAGTACAAGTAATATTATTCTGACAGAATATGACATGGTAGAAGCTTTGCTCCAGGTCAACTATCCAACTATCCATTTTCTAAAAGTAGCTTTCAGAACACAGCACTCCAAACATGATCCTTGTATCCATAATGGTTAACTGGATTGAACATGACTAACAAGGCATTTCATTGGTCGGTGCACAGTGGGCTGAGCGAGGAGGGTGTTTCTGTTTAAGTCGGGTCGTCATTTAGTGTTTCTGTTTAAACGCTGTCTTCAGGTATCTAACTCAGGTGAATTTACTGTAAGAGAAAATGCGTAATACTACTACTACTACTACTACTACCACCACCCTCTCAGCAAGACGATCCTCATGCTGTCTGGTTGTTTAGTTCTAAACAAAGTCTTTTATCTCATGATTGTCCTTATCTCATCGTCATGTTCACCTGACCATGACCTTCCACGTCGTATGTATGTATATAGATCTATATCTATAGATCTATATATATATATATATATATATATAGATCTATATCTATATCTATAGATCTATATATATATATATAGATCTATATATATTATTTTTTACCGATGGCTGTTTTATTGTTGTACATGTGTTCGGCTGCCAAATCCTCCCCCCCCCATACCGTGTACCCCCATTTTATTATGTTTTTTAGAAAACTACTAACATCATAAGGTGACCTTGCTCATGGGTTAGCTACCCTATTACCCATGAGCTACTCTATGGTTTTAGGTTATTACAATGTAATGAAGTAGTTATAACTGGGCATGAATAGGAAAATCAACCATTCCCCACTCGCATTCTGGAGAGATGATTCTTTCATGTTTTTGTTTCTTCTTTGTGGGGGGGGTTGACGGATGCATCATGTCATACTGTGATACATGATGTGATGCATGGTGTGTTGTGATTGGTCAACACGATCGCATGACAAGACTTCCCTAAGGATTTTAAGATTGTAGTAAAAAGAAACGTGCTGCTTTAAGCGAGTTGACCGAGAGAGACAGCGACTGAATGGTTTCATGCCACGTGGAGTCTTCTCGGGCCGGAGGGCGGAGATGTCGGGATGCTGGGTGTCCTTTCCACTCATCTCAGCTTGACCACAGCTTCACTGGTTTCTGTTGCTTTTCCTTTTTGTTTCAGTCCCACACGGCAGATCCGACCAGTTCGGCTTTCTAGGCTGTGGACATTCAGCAGGCGTTGGAGCCTTCTGATATTTCCATACCAATTATTTCAAGGGTTATTGAGACTATTAAGACCAAAGCTTTCCACTGAGACCAGTGAGCTTCATTTAGCTGTGGTAGACCATTCTATTAGATCTCCTCCAGTGTTTTTCTTGCAGTCATGCCTTCGTCATCTCGTTTTTTTTTCAGAAAATAAATTAAGCTTATTAGAAAAAAGAGCACCATTATATCCGACTCTCCTGGAGCTTTCAGACACATCTCATGGCCTTCTGGCTGATGATTCTGAGGTTTCATCCGCAGTTGAAGGCCACAACATACGACTGAAATAACTAGTAAGCCCAACCTAATGATGAGATTTTCTTTGTTCTCCAAAGTGCTATTTCCATTTCCTCCACTGAACGTTCAAGCTCCAACTCTGTTTAGCTCCAAACATCCACTGGAGTGCGTCTCGTGGGTTTGAACATATTTCCTCCCAGACTTTGATTTGTGAACCAATGATATGCAGCGGTCTCTTCAGTCCATGTAGCTTGTAATATATGAAGATAATGAACAGTATGAAATACACAATTCTTTGTAAACTAACTCCATTAAATTGTATTATGATTTTAATCCGAATCAAAAGAGAACTTTTAGAATATATTATTTTCTCTAATGTTTTTTTTTTTTTTTCATAAAACTGATCATTTGTTTGAAATAATCCATGTGACAGTTGATTTTTTTTTTTTTTAAGGATGTTTACAGGAGTTAGAGAATTGCATATTTTTATTTTTTATTTCAATCCCTGCCTTATTTTTGTTTATCTCCATGTCGTCCCTGTGTTTGGAATATTGATTATTGATCATTCCGGCAGCTTTGTGAACCTCCTCTGTGTGACTGGTTGTGTCATGGCTCACCAACAAAACCACCGCATCATGCATTTGTATCCTGGGCATTGTTGATGGTTTACTGGGGGACTTGGATCAGTGCAAAGATCAGCTATTGTCACTGAGGCCGGGGGGTTGATTCCCCAGCAGCGCTACGCTCCTCACTCAGACACAACAGCTTAAGGCCACGGAGCAGAGTTTCCTCCTTTACACTGCAGCAGCAGAACAGCGGGTGCACAGGGTGCTCTGCGGCTCATCGTGTGTTTTCCTTCCACATTCTGTCTGCCTGGTTCTGTTTTATAGGCTTCCTCAAAAGCAGACTGATTAGGAAAAAACCCAAATCCCTGATTTACCTCACAGCAGTGACATCAACAGAATAAAAGCAGCCCCGTGTCCACTGTGGAGCCTGGATAGTACCATTAAAGGCTTCCACAGTGTGAGTAGTCGTTCTAATATCAATTGAAAATAATATAACAAAACCAAGTTCATTATATTTGCTTTTAAATTATTCTGAATTATGTTCCCTTTATCCTGTCTTTAAATGTAATAAAATGACTTTGCAACATTCATTTTAAAGGGCTTTTACATTTGATACGTGTTGAGACGTTTATTTATTTGTCTGCCTGTCAAACTATGCGCTCTGAATCGACCAATCGTTTAGTAGATTGACACAAAACAAAAATTATTCAGCATTTAAAAACAGAATAATTAATTTGTTTGTTCTTTGTTTCAGAATCCATCAGTTAAATGCAAATCATTTTGTGCTTTTTGTTATAACCGATACAGGAGTGAGTTGACGATAGTGAAGCACCGCAACGGTCAAGTCAGTGGTACAGTCCATCTGTGAGGAAGACCTGTCCACTGTTTCCATTCAGACCAGAACCAATCAGTACGTAGACTTTATGCAAGATGTAGTCGGTGGGTTCAAACACTTTAAAATGTAACATTTCTCCTGCCAGAGAACGTCCCAGCATGCACCTTACTCATACTGGAAACTGGTATTGCGTCATTCCATCTTGTCCATTAATATGGCACCATACATGCTCCTAGGGAATGTTCCCTGAGCGTCATGTAGATATAGAGTGGAGCACGCTGACTGACTGTACAGAATCAGTCCAGCTGTGGTCAGCAGATGTTGCGCTGTGCTTCTGGTGGCTTCTCTGTCAGCTGTGTCTCAACATGATTTCTGTTCTTTAACTAAAGTACTTATCAGGGTTCGTACGGTCATGGAAAACCTGGAAAAGTCATGGAATTTTAAAATGCTTATTTCCAGGCCTGGAAAAGTCCTTGAAAAAAATAAAATCCCAAAAGTTAAGTAAAAGCGGTTAAGTAATAAGCGGTTCGGATAATGGATGGATGGATGGATGGAAGTTTAGTAAAAGTCATGTAAATGTGTTATATTCATGTGTTCATGTCGTTCATTTCCGCTGAGTTTGAAATAATTAATATGCTTTTAAAAGAAAGACTCAAAATATAAGCAGGCATACGCTGAGTATATCTATAAATGTTTATTCTTTTAATCAAACTATTGTCTCTCATTCATTTGTGTCATTTAATGAATACTGTATGCTTTGGAGTCCTCATTGTTAGTTTAAATACTACATTTTCTCACTTTTTCATGTATACACCCAGATTTCACAAAATGTTTGGTCATGGAAATTTAGTTTAGTCCTGGAAATCCATTGGTCAAAATGTGTATGAACCCCGACTTATTATTTGTCATATATTGTTTTTAATGCACATCAGACTAATGGAGAAAGCTGTTTTACAAATGTATTCCTCCTGTGAACAAAGTACCGACCCGGCCTCCCTTAAAGGGCCACGAGGTGGTTTGACGTGGTCTCGGTACAATCTCATCGCCAGCTCAATCAACCGTTGGATCAACTCAGTTATCACGTTCAGAACCTAGAAGGGATGTCTCTGGAGAGAGCAGGTGTGACGTTGTGCTACTGACGACATGTTTCTTTGTTAAATCATTAGAAACTTCATAGTCTAAGTAAGTTAGAGGAAATTAATTGAAAAATTCAAGAGGGTGCTAATGTAAAACTACACCAAGCTGAGCGGTGTGAACGCTTGTGCCCTCATGTTAGCTGGACCTGGTCGGAGAGTGAACTCATTGTGATATCCTGCAGTGACCATGACCTACAAGTGAGCCTGAAGCAGAGCAGGGAATATCATCCGTGTACATAAGGAGAAGAACTCGACAGCTCAGAGTCCTCCAACTACAAACCTGATACGCATTATTTTTTCAACAATAAAAAAATATCAATTAAACCATTTGCTGATGAGCTGCCTCATTCCTGGAGCACTTTTGTAATGTGGATCATTTCTGCTTTCTATGGACCATGCGTATGTGTACACACACACACAGATTTCTCATTTTTTATGAGACATTTAGGTGATTAAGGAAATATATTTTAGTTGGATATGATAACAAGATTTAAGTGTGAAAAAAGTATATACATCGATTAACGTGGTTAACGATCAAACGCAACACAAGAAGGGAGCCTGTGAGGAAAAACCATATTATAGACCAAATGTAAAAGCATACACAACACTTTAATAACAGCATTAGTAAAGCAGCGAACAAGCAGTGTATGTGAATATATAGAGGCATAAATGATGTGTCTCTACGCTCTGTACTGCGGTCACAGCCGATGATGTCATCAGAGCAGCGACCGCCTCCAGGGACGCACTGTTAACTCTGGCAGCACTGTTAGCACGTTAGCTACGAGCTGCCAGCTCAGCCGTCGTGTTGAGAACCCGTTGAGGAGAGCTCTGAATATTCTAGCATCAGTTTTCTACCTGGCTGCAATGATGTGTGTGTATTCATATATTGTGTACATTTACAAGATTCACTAACAATCTGTCTCTGGCAGACAGACAGCCGTCGCTATCAGGTGCAAGACTAAATCCTGCTGCTTTTAATACCCTTGTAATATCTTCAGTTTCATCATTGATACAATATGGGACTAACAGTTATGGGTATGCGTAGGTGAAGCTTCAGTGAGGACGCTTGAGAACATTTCAGTTCATCAGCACATAATTAAACCAGACATCCATCCATACTTGCTGATGATTTGATTACTTTATTAACACAGAAGCTGCTGTAAACACGGAGCACATTGAAGTAGCACAGACACCCCGGACCTCAGTTTGAAACCCGATGGGATGGAACTGAAAGACGGCCGACTGAAGTTAAAAACTCGAAATGAGGAGACTGAACGCTCGTGAGCTGTCCAGATGTACCCTGCCTCTCACCCAAAGCATGCTGGGAAAGTTTCCGGCCTGTTCCTGAACACATGGATGTGTAGGTTAACGCAGAGGTGGAGACATTCTATTAAGTCACATGACCGTAAGATTTTTATGAAATGCCTGAGTTAAAAGAATCACAACAGATTAACTCATCAAAATACAAAAATAGCATTTATACAATAAAAAATACTAATATCGTACAACGTTTGTTGATTATGAATGTAAACTGTGCCCATGAAGTTAAAAAACTAAAGTAATCATTCTCCCAAAAAGATTTAGATTGTCCTTAACTAAAACTACAGGATTCAAAAAGAAAAACAAAACTAATGCGACTCATAAAAATAGACGATATCTTTCAGAAAGTGATTGCTGTGCATGTGATATTGGCAGTTTGACATCAATGCACTTATCAATGCACTCATATAAAAATATATCTTTTAAAAAGAGGAGCCGTGAGCCATCTTGTGGTAGTACCAGCATTAAGCAAATCCCTCAGTTCAGATAAAGCTCACAGAAGCTCATTGTGTAATGGGCCGATCTCTCCGGCCACAGAAGCATGAAATTGTAAATTAGGTAGAAAATTGTTACGAAGATCAAAGACACCCACATTGTTTGGGAACTACTACAAACCCGCTTGTTCCGGTGCGACTGTCAGTTTGCTCAGAACAAGGCACGATATTCAAATTAACTTCAAACTGAGACATGAAAATGTCTTCTTAATAAAAAGGTGAAAGGTCATCTGGGGCACAGACATTTATTAAAGGCGCATGTGCAGTACCTCGGACTTAAAAGTCTAGTACAACACATCGGGATATGCTTTTGCATTTTTGCTTTCTTCTTGCGGCCGATGTGTTCATATGGGTTTAATTCCTTATCTATTTTCTGTGAACAACACAGCGACAGTGAGCAGCTTCCTGAAGTCTTGTTTGTCTGTAAAGGGACCAAAACCCAGGTTTACTGACTGTATCTGGCAACCCGGGTTACAGAAGAGACACATGGATATATGGCAATTTGTCAAGAAATAGTTCCAGCACGTACTCTCATTTTTCCAATTCTCGTGGTGTGCAGGTTCAACAGACGATATACACGGTGTGATTAACCCCTTGCAGTCTTTATGTTAGCTGTGCTCACCAATCCGGCTCCACACTTATCACACAGGCACGAGATTCAAATCATCTCTTCGGCCTACTCTGGGAAAGAGAATATGCACATTTCCATTTCATTTTCAGAGCAGTGGAATCAAAAACAGAATCAAGAGACTCGCACGTGAAATCAGCAACGTGCACAACTAGCTGCATGTGCAAAACAGATTGTTCCTGCAACATTCGGGCTGTTGGGACAGCCTGGAGGGGGAGGAGGACATTCATCTTGCTGCGACATGAGACCAGTTTGTTTTTCGCGCCAGAATGTAGCTTCTGTTCACTATAGCGTCTTCAAGGCCTGTGGGTAGTACTTGAGGAAGATCCTGTGGGCGATCTCGTACGCATCTCCCTGAGGCTTGGTCGGGTACTTTCGGCCGTTGTAAATGAATCCCTTCTCCACCTGGAAAACCGCCTGGTTGAAGGCGTCCTGCTTGAATGGTTGTCCGCTGTTCAGACACTCGACCAGGGTGTGAACGAAAAGGCCCCATCGTTGGGCGTAGTAGTCCTCCATCAGACCTCCCCACTCTTTGCTGGCGTAGTCCAGGATCTCGCCACTGGGGCCCCACAGTGTCAGCTGGTTTCTGGCGTTAAAGTCGTAGAGCGCTGCCTCCTTCTCATCCAGGGCGAGGGATTGGGCCCGCTCCAACCACGTCCCCAGCAGGAAGTTGCGGTCGCTGCTCAGCAAACGATTGAGTTCAGGCAAGAGATCAAGGACCAGCACCCCGCCTGCAGTCAGCAGCTCTGGCAGCTTATGTTTCTGGAAGGCGTCTACGATGTCCCGGTAAAAGGAAGTCGTCATGACTTGTAGGACCTGCCGAGTCACATCCACGAGGTCGTACCGGAAAGTCTCCTTGGACATAAGGGATGGTGCTGCCTCGATAACCAGCTTCCAGGCTTTGTACAGAGCAGCCGGGTCATACCAGATATCAGTATTCATGCGAAAAGAGGGCCGGCGCACCAGTGGGCTATGGTTGTGGTTTCGGTAATGTGGCACCGTGCAGTTGTAGACGCTGGCAAACAGGAGCCTCCATGCGGCGGTCAGGTTCTCCTGCGTGCTGCCGTAGCGGCGGATCGCATACAGCGACGCCCACTTGGACAAGTTGACGGGCTCCTTGCGCCACGCCAGCTCGCTCATCAACTCGTACATCACGGGATTCTGCTCGATGCCCTCCGGCGTCATGCCAATGCCCACCATGCTGGAGTTTGGGAAATGTAAGGCTTTGAAGGGCCCTGAATTGATGCTCTCTACTGTGCCAAAGAACCCACTGTTGCCTCCAAAGTTGTGCAGCATGCACCAGATGAAGGGCTGTCCGTAGAAAGACTCTGTGTAGGAGAAAATTGGCTCGGTCTCTGCAAACAGGTCCAGCACGATCATTTTTCCGAGGGGCACTCCGTGTAGCAGGGCCTGAATCTGAGCCGGCCTCCAGAACGCTGCGTCACTGAAGAACAGCCAGCCTTGCATCAGCCAAATTGCCTGAGGATCAACTGGGGAGAAAGAGAAGAACATTGAGATTTGGATGAGGTACAAGAAGAGGACAATTCTCGAACATGCAGCAGCAGGGAGCGCGAGTGTGAGTGTGTACGACGACAATGGGGTCACACGTGTCATCAAACTAGGGCAATTATTGTACTTGTTACCGAGCACTACAGGCAGCAGACGTGAAGGATGGACACTCACCTGAAGTCATTGAGGCAAAGACAGAGCGACTGACTGCAGACAGGTAAGCGGGGTCGGAGGACGGTGGAGTCATCTCATTGAAGGTGTCAGTGTTGTAGATGTGATCTGTACCAAACTGCTTCACCACCTGGGACAGATAGAGAGAACCGATCTGGAGGAAAAGTGGGTCGCGAGGGTCTAAGATGTAGGCGCACGAGTAGCTGCAGTTGAAGTGAGCCCAGGACCCCAATCTGGTTACATTGGCTTCTGGATGCAGCCTGAAATACAATAAACACTTCAGAGACACCAAGCATTTGACCAAAATATTCCAGAGCCGTGTCCTCACAGACGAATCAGGGAAGTGGGACACAGAAGTGGAGTAAACAGATTGTCCAGAGTTGAAGAGAAATGCCCCTTTTAACTTAATCGAGCCATTTCCTCAAGGCTAGAGCATGCATGAAATGAACTAGTTCATACAAAGTGACGTCCAACAATGTCTGAAGGCAAAGATGTGGATACCTAATCTGCATGGCCACACTCAAAGACACGGGGAGAAGCCCATCATAGAGAGGGGCCAAGTTCAACAGGAAGTTTAATCAACAGATAGGTTGATAGGGCTCGGAGTGGGACTTTAAATATCACCATTGGTATGAAGCCGTGTATAGAGCAGTGTCATTCTGAAATGTTGAAACATAAAACAAGCTCGAGTCACCTGAGGATCCCCTTGGGAATGTTCCCAGAGAAGGCTGGCAGCACAGGAATCATGCCAAAAGATCTCATTCGCTGCAAGATTTTAAACTGCGAAAGGAAAAAGAAGTGTCGTTCAGTCCAAGGCTAAATAAACGCTGCAACATTTTTAAATATACGGATGATTTTGTACACGAGAATGGATGGCCTTTAAAAGGAGATACAAGGCCTGGGCCTTATTTTGGAGTCAGAAAGGGCAAGAAACATGCAACAGGCTGGAAGCCCCGAAGCAGTCATAGTTACAACATACAGCTCGGATCATTAGCGTAGTTGTGTGTGTGCCATTTTTTTGTTTCAATGAGAGGTTATTGGAAACATTTCAGTGGTGTTCACCTTCAATTTCACCACCAAATAAAGTGGTTTATGATCTAGGGAATAAACAGTAGCAATAACAACTAAAAACCCAAGTGTTCAAACTGAAGCCACTATATGTAGAATAGTGCTGTGATTATAGTTCCTTTATATTTTTCTGATGGTTGAATACTAAGACAACTCAGGTGACAGCTTGTGCAGTCTACGTGCCGCCTTCA
This sequence comes from Cottus gobio, assembly GCA_023566465.1. Classification (NCBI taxonomy): domain Eukaryota; kingdom Metazoa; phylum Chordata; class Actinopteri; order Perciformes; family Cottidae; genus Cottus; species Cottus gobio. The sequence continues at coordinate 18,026,034 of CM042235.1, forward strand.
GCCTCAGTGGTTTAATGTAGAGACCACCCAGTGGTGCCAGTCAGAAGTGTCCTGATTCTACACATAGTGGCTTCCAACTGTGTTGACAAGCAAGGAGGCTTCAGTACTTGGAGGTAGAGCTGGTTCACATGCCAGGACTGAGGCAGAGGCCCACCAAACTGGAAAAGGTTGCCCATGCGGTTCCAGGCGAGGAACGCCGCGCCCGAGAAGAACTCCTCAATCTCCGATTGGTTCAACCCGAGAGCTCGGTAAACCTGAAAAAGGTACACAACCATGAGTAGAGGTCCGTCCACATATCAATCAATGTGTATTATGTATCTGCTCTGAAGAGATCATGGTTGCATCGGTCAAACTGAGATATACATTTTCTTCCTGCTTGTCTTAAAAGCTAAACACCACCTTGATTAAGAATTCCAATGTGGGTTTTCCACGGCCGAGGAAATGAGCTACTCTCTCTCAAGACCAGTAAGTCAAGTATAACGTGTGCAAGAGCTCAATAGACAATGAATGGGAGACCCACAGCATGTCAGTTTCCTGTTTTTATTCTATTCTAGGGTTGTGAACAGAACATGTAGCATATACTCAGAAGCTCCCCTGGTGCTCGGTCATCTTTCTAGAACATCTCTACCAGTGCATCGTCTATGGAGCAGCGCTATGCTCTATACCTGATGACATCACATTTTTAATGCTCTCTTTTTGGAAGTTGTTCATGTGCACTAATCATTTTGGACCATAGCAATAACATGTATGGATTTTGAGAATGGGAGTGTTTCCTCTTTAATGACTGCGTCCTCCCATCTATCTGGATGACTTCCCCTTCTGCCGGATTTTGTTTATTGCCCTGAGAGTAATGCATCTATGAAGTATGTTGCTACTTAACCCCTGAATCACCAAACGTGATCCCTCTAGGAGACCATAGTAGAGCATAACAAACGTGGATAGTACTCGTATGGTTTAATGTAGACTTCGTAGCGACCCCGTTCTGCCTTTGCTCGTACCTCTTGCCACAGGGCTTCCTGGCCGGTGAAAGCCAGCGGCAGATTGATCCCATTGAGTGCCATCCAGTCGATCTCTCTCTCCCATCTTGGCCAGTCCCACCACACGGAGGAATAGCTAAACGTGCAGACGTTCTGGTAATACCGGAATCTGTATACAAACACACAGATATGTTGTTTATTATAAAAGTACCAAAGCGTTGTATTATTGGGTACATTTATCAAAAGTATACTTTTACATGTTCATGACAAATGTGCTTCTTTTCTTGCACTGCACCAAAGTAACACGTTGTATGTCCCTTCTGGCCATCATCTGCTTTTGGTTTAGGAAATAACAAATTGGGAAACAGGTTTAAAAACATCTTATTGAGGGCGAACTGGTGACCAAATGGTTAAGACCACCATATTAGAGCTGAAACAATTAGACAATTAATCAATAACTACTCAGATAATTGATTCATTGAGTCATTTTTCAAGCAAAACTCCATACATCTGCTCGTGTGCTGTGCTTCTTCTCAATGACCTCATTCACCAGTATTTGTCTAAATTTGTTCTGAGGAAAGGTCACATTCATAACGTTCGCAGCTGATCTAATAATGATGAATCCCGTGCTCGACCTCCTCCACTGACAGATCATCCTGATTAGCTCAGGAGAACAGAAAATCCCTAGGACAGGAAATGAAAGTGCAGAGCACACTGACACTGAAAAGAAAGAATCAAGAAACAAAGGTCTGAAGCAGGTGAAGCACCAGATTCAGAAATGTCAAAATATACTTTAATAGTTATCAAGTGGAGTAAGTCCTACTTAGTAGCATCAGTCGTATGTACAACATAACATAGGGGTGACTGTGGATCAGTGGTTAGCAAGTCTGTCTTTCAATCAGAGGGTCGGCGGTTTGATCCCAGGCGCCGGTAGTCGTGTCCATGACGTTGTGTCCTTGAGCAAGACACTTAACCCTAATTGCTCACTGTTGCTGTGTCTACGGTCTACTGTATATCATGTAAGTCGCTTTGGATAAAAGCGTCTGCTAAATGTAATGTAATAACACCGGCAGATTCATTAACACTGACAATACTCCTCAGTTACAGCCTGGCCCCGTTTACTGGGACTCTAACTGGGGGGTCTTTACGGAGCCGGCCCTGTTGCATTTCCTCCAACCTTATGGACGTACTTAAAGAAACAAACTGTGGATGTACAATAACAACCAGTTAGTATTAAGCCTTGCTTCCAATTTCTGCTCAGTGGCCACTGGTGGTATTGCAGCATACATTTACAGTTTTACGTCTGTAAAGTTGTTTACAGCGCGAGAAGTGAACTGTAAACCTGAAAGATAGAAGAAAACATGTTCCAGTATCCAGTTCTTCTAATACATCCATTCTTCAGACCTCGTGCACCTTATGTCACTGTTTCCTTGAGAACAGAGATGACAGAAAGGATAAAAGAGATAAGAGACAATAGAAAATGTCCTGAATGTAAAAACAAAATTGACCAGTTTATCCAGTTTCACAATAAAAAAGTGACAATCACTGACAAGTTTACTCATTACACCTAGTTCATACATATTTGTGTATTTATTTCCTGCAGAAGGTAAACGGCTGAAGCTTCCCACCGGCTTAAAAGTTTCTCATGGGAAAACTAAAGTGTGCCATGCACGCCATGGCTTTTTCAATCTAACTACTGAGCACATGACATAACTGGGGTGAGCTGATGCAGCTCTAATGCACAACAGATAATTGAAAGGAAAAGGGTCCTTTAAAAAGGGCCGGCTGCCCAAGTGTCCATAGTGGCCACAATAAACAATGAAAAGCAATGTGTGTCCTCGCTCCATTTGTCATGCTGGAGTTACAGAACAGACAAAAATGGCATGGCTCCCTCTTTTATAAAGTTTAAAATTAGAAGCAGTCATGATCAATCTACTTTATAATATGTTTTTGTCCTGGGATGTTCTTAACTCCTGCTAAATAAAAGAAACAAGCTACCGGGCAGCTTGGTATTGAGGATGTAAACTGGAACGGCACCTCTGTCTGGGGAAGTCCTGGCGACCACTGAGAGGAGGTGGTGTCTGTTACTGCTGTTTTGCAATCAGAGCATGCGCGCGCACATGCACACAGCTCAATAGACTCCCTCTCTCTTCCTAAATGGAACAATCTAATGAGAATTATGTTATTGTCATTATTATGTTATTGTTGCAATCAATAAAATATACACCTGTCTATCTAGTGTATTGTAGACTTCAGACGCATTGCTAAGAACAAAGTAGACCCTTTGCTGGTAGTAACTGAGGTGTAGTAGTCAGCCTACTCACTCGCGAGAGGCGTGAATCATAGCGCGCGCTCGGCCCCCTCCATGTCGTATTGCCAACGGAAAACAAACTTAATTTTCTTATGTGAAAAGTTGAACATTTCCACTACATGTCAATGCAGTACGCTCTGCTGGGTGTTCTGGAAACACGCCGAACGGACGAGCTGGTGCTCGTGGTTCTCTGAACCGCGCATTACCGGACTACACACACCGTGGGTCACTGACCTATGCGGGGTGTTGATGCGCAGGACGCCCGTGAGCTTTGGCAGAGGACGAGGCATGTCTAGCTGGTCACCGGACCAGGAAACATGGCAGTTGCAGAAGTATTTCAGATAGTTGTAGATGCCAGAAGCCACGGCCACTCCGGTGTTGCCTGTCGCGACTATTTTGTTGTTTTTCGTGGACCTGAGCTCGCACACGTCCAGGCTGTCGTTGGAAAGGCTCCCATTGACCGACACGATGAACTCCGTGGACCTGGTCCCGAGCAGGCGCTTCAGCAGCTCGACCACCGCTCTGCCCTGCGCCTTGTCGCTGGCTTTCGGTTTGATGTGGTCCAAAGTGGGAAATTTACAAAAGGCAGTCACAAAAAAACAGAACACGACGACCAGGACCGGGCCACATCTGCTTTTGGGTGACATTTCGAATCACCCGGTCAAGTGAAGTCAGACTTTCCCACCAGAGCGAAGTTTTAAACACAATTTTATTTCTCCGCTTGAAGCAGGAAGCGTCGCGTCTGCTGGCCAATCAAAGAGAGAGAGCGCAACTCACGACCAATCAGAGGACGCAGTTTCCAGAAAACAAATTCCTCTGAGGAAGCCACTGATTGTCATGTGAGCAGTCTGTCGCGTGATGATAATATTACAGAAGTGGCCTGATTTCAGGTACAGGCTTTATGTCATGTGATCATGTAAAAGAACATTGTGAAAACTCATTGGATGCTCACTCCTGAAACAAAGTTCAAAACACCAACGAGGACAAATGGTTAGCATGTTTGCTTGTAAACTCAGATTTAAGGGTTACTTCCTTATTGTGTTATATGTGCAAATGCAGGCAAAGAGTACAGAGACTTTTAAGCCGGTGGGAAGCTTCAGCCGTTTACCTTCTGCAGGAAATAAATACACAAATATGTATGAAGTAGGTGTAATGAGTAAACTTGGCAGTGATTGTGACTTTTTTATTGTGAAACTGGATAAACTGGTCAATTTTGTTTTTACATTCAGAACATTTTCTACTGTCTCTTATCTCTGTTCTCAAGGAAACAGTGACATAAGGTGCACGAGGTCTGAAGCATGGATGTATTAGAAGAACTGGATACTGGAAATGTTTTCTTCTATATTTCGGGTTTACGGTTTACTTCTCGCGCTGTAAACAACTTTACAGACGTAAAACTGTAAATGTATGCTGCAATACCACCAGTGGCCACTGAGCAGAAATTGGAAGCAAGGCTTAATACCAACTGGTTGTTATTGTACATCCACAGTTTGTTTCTTTAAGTACGTCCATAAGGTTGGAGGAAATGTAACAGGGCCGGCTCCGTAAAGACCCCCCAGTTAGAGTCCCAGTAAACGGGGCCAGGCTGTAACTGAGGAGTATTATGTCTGTAAAGTTGTTTATAGCGGGACAAGTAAACCCGAAAGATAGAAGAAAACATGTTCCAGTATCCAGTTCTTCTAATACATCCATGCCTCTGACCTCGTGCACCTTGAGAACAGAGATGACAGAAAAGAGAAAATGTTCTAAATGTAAAAACCAAGTTCAGAATCAGAACCATTTATTGCCATGTTTGTTTTCACATTCAAGGAATTTGTCCTGGCGGAAGGTGCATACATTTAACATTTAACAATACACATTTAACAGTAAACGCAGTGCAATAAATGAGAATGAATGAATGAATATTTACAATTGAACAGTAGAATATCAAAATATAAAAAAAAAGATAAAGTGCATGGAATGTGCATGAATGTAAGTGTTGTGTGAAAGTGGCAAGTGTAATGTTAAAGTGTCGAGTGTATTTAAAAATAAGGTATGTGCAGGGGAGTGTCCAGTGGGAAATTGTCTGGGGGGTAACAGAGTCAGTCAAGTCAGTGGGGGACCCGGGCTCTGTTGATGAGCCTGACTGCAGACGGGAAAAAAAACTGTTGAGGTCTTGATCCTGATGGACCGCTACTCCTGCCAGAGGGAAGGGACACGAACAGTTTGTGTCCAGGGTGAGAGGGATCAGCTACAATCTTCCCCGCTCGCTTCAGGGTCCTTGAAGTAAGTCCTGGAGGGACGGCAGATTGCAGCCAATCCCCCTCTCGGCAGAGCGAATGATGCGTTGCAGCCTGGCCTTGTCCTTGGCAGTGGCTGCAGCGTACCAGACGGTGATGGAGGAACAGAGGATGGACTCGATGATGGCAGTGTAGAAGTGCACCATCATTGTCTTTGGCAGGTTGAATTTCCTCAGCTCCCTCAGGAAGAACATCCTCCGCTGCGCCTTCTTGGAGATGGAGCTGATGTTTAGCTCCCACTTGAGGTTCTGGGTAATGATGGAGCCCAGGAAGCGGAAGGACTCCACAGCTTTGACGGGGGAGTCACACAGGGTGAGAGGGGCTGGTGGGGCTGATAAGTCCACAACCATCTCCACTGTCTTCAGAGCGTTGAGCTCCAGGCTGTTTTGGCTGCACCAGGTCACCAGGTGGTCAGTCTCCCACCTGTAGGTGGACTCGTCCCCACCAGAGATGAGTCCAATGAGGGGGGTGTCATCCGCAACCTTTAGGAGCTTGACGGACTGGTGACTGGAGGTGCAGCTGTTGGTGTACAGGGAGAAGAGCAGTGGGGAAAGAACGCAGCCTTGGGGGGAACCAGTGCTGATGGACCGAGAGGCTGAGACGTGTTTCCCCAGGCTCATGTGCTGCTTCCTGTCAGACAGGAAGTCTGTGATCCACTTGCAGGTGGAGTCGGGCACGTGCAGCTGGGAGAGCTTGTCCTGCAGCAGAGACGGGATGATGGTGTTGAAGGCAGAGCTGAAGTCCACAAACAGGATCCTGGCGTAGGTTCCTGGGGTGTCCAGATGCTGGAGGATGGAGTGGAGGGCCATGTTGACTGCATCGTCCACAGACCTGTTGGCTCTGTAGGCGAACTGCAGGGGATCCAGGAGTGGGTTGGTGAGGGTTTTGAGGTGGGACAGGACCAGACGCTCAAAGGACTTCATGACCACAGAGGTCAGGGCGAAGGGCCTGTAGTCATTGAATCATGTGATCCTAGGTTTTTTGGGGACGGGGATGATGGTGGAGGTCTTGAAACAGGCTGGTGCTTGGCATGTCTCCAGTGAGGTGTTGAAGATGTCTGTAAACACCGGGGACAGCTGATCAGCACAATGCTTCAGGGTGGAGGGGGAGACAGAGTCCGGGCCGGCTGCTTTGCGGGGGTTCTGCTTTTTAAAAAGCCTGTTAACGTTGACCAGTTTATCCAGTTTCACAATAAAAAAGTCACAATCACTGCCAAGTTTACTCATTACACCTACTTCATAAAACATTTGTGTATTTATGATGCATATTGCTTGGAATTCTAATAACTGTCAATGCTGTATAAAAGTTACTCATGGGAAAACTAAAGTGTGCCATGCTTGCCATGGCTTTTTCAATCTAACTACTGTGCACATGACATAACTGGGGTGAGCTGATGCAGCTCTAATGCACAACAGATAATTGAAAGGAAAAGGGTCCTTTAAACCACAGCTGCTTCTGGGTGACATTTTGAATCCCCCGGTCAAGTGCCAGACTTTTCCCACCGAAGTTTTAAAAACCACTTTGTTTCTCTATTTGCACATAACCAGGAAGCATCGCGTCTGCTGGCCAATCAAAAGAGGTGAACAACAGCAGTACAGTGCTTGGAACAGAGGGACAATTCAAAACAATAACAAATAAACCACAGTGGGATACAATTCATTAAAAAAAAAGTTTATTTTCAAGTCTGAAATCCCAACATCAAACTTCCAGAAAAAATGTTGCACATGTGGAAGCAAATAAAATTCCCAAACAGACCAACAGGCTGCACAGAAGAAAACACACATCCACTTGATTCAAAGTACTGCTTCAGCATCAACATCCAGTTTACTGCTGGTGGGAGCATCAACGTGCTTGTTCACGTTTTGCTGAGCTTGTTTGTGTTGCAACTTTTTTTTCCCTCTCTTTCTTGATAATATATAAAAAAAAGGCGCAAGAGGCAACAGAGATAGCTAAAAAGGCCTCCAATCTACACTCCAGGCATCAGGTATTATTTGGTAGATTTTTACCATTTACTTCACAGTGATTTTTCTTGAGGTTTACTGTGTTAACTTTCATCCCGGGGCAAGTTGGGTTTTCTAGAAGGGTTAAGACGTTCCTAAGTTGAGGCTGGTACGGTAGTGAATGGCGATGGCTTTAAAATGTCCTTCAGCAACCCACAAGGCACAGACTGAACTGCAGTAACCCTGTACGTCCAAACTAAGGTGGCAAATACAAAACAATTACTGAAGATAATTACTGAAGAATTTAGGAAAAAAAATAGAAGCTTTTTACGCAGAGCAGGATTCAGCCTGGTTATGAAATTCATCCAGATAGGACACAACAGTGACGAAGACACGATCAACACCACTTCTGACTAAAAGTAGTATTACAAAGTATGAGGTATGAGCATTCTCCCAGAGGAATCCGCTAAGTAGGCACACGCAAAGGACTTCAAGTTACTTCAAGGAACTTCTGTGTTTATTCTGGTGATCCCTGTGACTAAAGTGGTAGTGTTTCTGAACACCAGAGTCCTTTAAGAAAACCTCTCATTTACTGAAGCAGTGGTCCAGGTTCCCCCATTGTGTTGGCGTTGGCTCCCAGTGGGGACCGGAGGAGACTAGCTGTATAGAAATAGTCACTGTTCTCTCTGGACTAAACGGAGACGGTTTCATAACCAGTTAAAAGTTCCTCACAGTAACTCTAAGGTTCCATTTGACAACATATATATTAGTATACTTGCATTATGTTATGAACATGTCATTCATGGCAACGGTCACAGTCCGACCTCCACAAAAGCAATATCAGATGTTGGAGTTGATTGAACGCATCCCTCGTGCACATCTATTTGTCACTCACTGGGTCAGGGCTCAACTGTTCCGGACTGGACTCCGATATTGGGTCAGCCTGTTGTTGATTCAAAGTTCACTGTCAGCTCTCAGAGGGTTAAGGGTCGAGCTTTGTTGGGTTTGGACAGCTGCCCGTTCGCGCATTGCTCTCCACCAGAGTCTTCCACAGCTGCAAGCTCACCAGCTGTGAGTTCCAACAGAAGCCGTGTTTGTCGTTTAAGTTCTTGATGATCATTTTTGGAGGGGGAGTGGCTTTGAAGGGAGGCCGGAAGGGGCGGGCTGTCAGTGTTGCTGACTGTAGAGACTTTCATTGGAAAAGAGTCATCTTCACTGGGCTTTCCTGCTTTTAATCTAGCGTGCACTTGCTGTTGCCATCCCCAGCTTTTTTGTGACAATATTTACTGCTTTTCAAACTAAAGCATACTTTGATAAGGCTGCATTAATTTCATGTTCTCCTGGATATTATGATATGTTGTAAGGTAAAGAATAGTGACAGCATATCAGTTAAAATGATTATAATAAACCAACATTTGTATTCAATCTGACAAGAATAAAAAACAACAAAAAAGAAACAGACTTGTGAAATAGTGAAAGTCAATAAGCACTTATTGACTCCATTAGACCAAACTATGACCATTTGAACATGTTGCTTTAAGGCACTGTAGTACCAGAACATCAGAGAAAGGCTGCAATATAAAATATTATAAAATATACAAAAAAAGAACCAAACAAGTGTTGAGAGATTTAGAATTCCTTTTTCAGTACTTGAAACCAGACTATGTAACCTTTGAAAGAATAAAAAAATGAATCATACATGATGAATTCAGCCGTGTTCAACACACACACACACACACACACACAGAGGGTATGCTACAGTCTACTTGGTGGAGTATAGACTGGAGCTAATGTGGGCTGTTATTGCTGTGCAGCTCACGTCACAGTCAGTTGGCTGGCGGCCGACTCCTCGCTCCACTGCGTATTAGCTCGTGACGGAACACTTCCTGGTGGTTTGACTCAAAGCTGCTGCCGTGTCAGCTAGCACCCGACTAGTTTAGATTAGAACGGTTCAACCAGAAGTTGTTGCGAGTTTACAACTTGGCTGTGTGCTCAGCTGCACCCGGCTGCTGTGTCGATGATTAAGATTCTTGCCGCTTCGATGAGTGATTTTACATTTCAGCCCAGTTTATTTCTCCATCACCACGGAAAGTGTTTTATGAAAGACCAGTTTTGATTGTCACAAAATAATGTATCTTTGTGTATTTTTTATAGTAACATTCATGGTTACTCACCGAAACAGCCTGTGCATAACTGAGACCAACTAGTGTTGAATGCTTTTCCTCATAAAACATTTGCAGATTTCCTGCAGACCTGCCTCGTTTACCTCCATGTTGACTTGCTGGCACGGCAGCACTCTCTATCCTTCTGTATGAATTAATGTCTCTTTAATGCACATTACTATCTCTACTTCTTCCCGGGAGCCTCTGTGCTCTGTGTGGATCGTGGCTGTCTGGAGCCGGTCCTGCTCCCTGCCATGGCGACCCTGCTGATGCCCCTCATCTCTACATCCTTCAGCTGTCATGGATCGTGGTTATCTGGATCGTGGTCCATGCCTACTACTCATTACATGAATAATTTCTGTAATATTCATTGAATGTGCTGTAACTCTGTTACGTTGATTCTGATTCACATGACATCTATTGCTTCTGTCCATCCGGGGAGAGGGATCCTCCTCTGTTGCTCTCCTGAAGGTTTCTTTCCTTTTTTTCCCTGTGAAAGGGTTTTTACTATTTATATTTTTTAGGAGTTTTTCCTGATCTGATGTGAGGTCCCGGGACAGGGATGTCGTATGTGTACAGATTGTAAAGCCCTCAGAGGCAAGTTTGTATTTGTGATTTTGGGCTATACAAAATAAACTGAATTGAACTCTTCTTCTTTCCTGCTTTTGCCGGCGCATTAGTGCGTTTCTATGATCAGTTAAAAGCGCTACAACATGTGTGCATTGTGTTGACCTTAATGGGTTCCCATTCATTAAAACATGAGTGCTACTGGTGGTCAAAACACTGCATGGAACACCTTTAAGGTAAGTTTCTATTAAACCAGGTTTAAGTTGAGCCTCCATAGGACACAGCAGCTGGGTTTAGACCAAACAACAACACAGGTCCTGTCTTAACGTTTAAGCCGCAGCTAAACTACTGACAGAGCAACAGCTCCAATGTTCCTGCTCGTTGACCCAGTCCACTCACTATGTCACTGAGTCAGTCTTTAAGGCATCTAACTCAAGAGGATCTTGGGAAATGAAGGCAAATGCAACTTGCCATTATCCTGTAAATACCACAGGCTCACAAAAGTTACATAGTCTCACTTGAATTCTGAAGGAATTTTCTGGATTTACTAGATAGCAATAAAATTGCTTCCCATTTATAGAGAAGAGATTACATTTTTTCAGCATTGACGTTGCAGTTTGTGGGTGTTTCTGTTGGATAAGATGGAGACCTGAAGGTGTTCGGCAGGTTCAGGACTGCTGACTGCTCCACTGGTTGGCCATCGGTCTGCGCAGCAGCTCCTCCACATGGCGGGCCACGTCCATCGTGTCCTCCAAGTCAAAGTCTCCATCTGCGTCCAAAATGGTGTCACTCCTGACGGGACATATATATATATATACATATATACATTTTGTATTATTGTTTGATGTTCTACGACATACTTCACTACTATCAGCTACATTTAAAATAACACAAAAAACTACCTCAAACCAATATTAGTCATATTCTCAGATCACTGTGTGTTTACAGAAAGGGATGGTGAGCTTGTTGACAGACAGCTGCTTATTTCCACATCCAGCAGTTAAGGAGCAACATTATCATTTATTAGGAGTGGTGCTCTGCTGATCTTTACATTGTCATTTGATAGCAATACTGTAACACAACAAATAAGCAAAAGTACAGCGTTGACAGGGTCTTATCCTGAGTACGAGGATGTAAACAGAGTGTGCTCACATAGAAGGGTAGACACCAAAGTTGTTGGGGAGGCTCACAGAGGGAGACGCTGAGTGGTCCATGAACGTAGGAGTTCCTCCACTGGGTTCAGGGTTCGGGGTGGTGAACCTGCCGGAGACATGTGCCACACGTTATGACAGCAGCTACGACCAGCCTGCCGAGTGACCACGTCTTATAACAATAACAACACTTTTACCTGTATGCGTCACACCACCTTACCAGTTAACTCTTACAGGACTAAAAACTAAATTCAGAAGCTACAGGTGTGTCAAGGTCTCAAATTAGTAGCCAATGTTGTTGGTCGTGTCTTGAGCTGCTGTTAATGCCCCATGCTTTTATCTTTTAACAACATATAAACTCATCAAAACTGCACATTGTGCAGTTGCAACACAAATTAAAATGGAACGTATACGGTGCATTCAGGGACTTTTCAGACGCCTTCACTTTCTTTACACATTGTCATTCATGTTTACTCTCATCAAGCTACATCATGATGACAGAGCCAGAACAGTACTATTTGCACATTGATTAAGAACAAACTAATTCACATTGACATTAGTATTCAGACCCTTCACTCATTTCTTAGCGGTTATAGCCTTGCACACCTGGATTTGGAGCTCCGTCGGGGGACATCCATTTCATGTGCATTCAGGATATCTCAGTACTTTGCTCCGTGCAGCTTCCCCTCAACCCTGGTAAGACGCTCAGTCCCTGCTGCTGACACTCCCCCTACAGCCCCACGCTGCCGCCGCCATGCTTCACTGTTGGAATGGTGTTGTGCCGGTGATGAGCAGTCCCTGGTTTCCCCACAGACACGGTGCCAAACTGTTCAAACCTGGTTCCACCGGACCAGAGCGTCTTACTTTCTCACAGTCAGAGTCCTTTAGGCACTTTCATGTTCCACTATGCAACTATAGGGGCCACTGTTCTCTTGGGAACCTTCAACCTATTTTAGTTTTCTTCTCCACAATCCTGTCTTTGAGCTCTGCAGGTAGTTCCCCCCACCTCCTGCCTGAGGTACATGACACATTACAGGGGTCTGACTACTTTCTGAATGCTCTGCCCTCTTCGACTAAGGTGGAAGTTCTGCATCGTCTTTTTGGGATTCAAATACCAAATCGTCATCAAACTTCAGGAAAAGGCTACTTGTTCATTCCCGTCTGAAGTGATTGAGAAAATAAATAAATAAATAACTTACTCTGGCACAACTTGTTTGATCTGCGGTTTCACGTATCCATCCACGGCTTTTGCTGCAAGAGAGAGAAACTGGCTTAAAAATTGCATCGTTATTTCAACTTTAAAGTGCCATCCATGCACTGATCTTACTCCACCAGTTAATGATATGAGAATACGTTAAAGGTGCAATGATCAGAACAGAATGTAAAGGTTACTGCGTTCATGTTACATCAACACATCTCCAGAGAAAATGAGTGCAAGGCACTACATCCAGTATGTGACATGTCGCCCTGCAACACACGGCTCAAGAAGCTGACACATAAGTGAACATATTACATGAATAAGTGAAAAGTATAAATACATGATTTATGTTTATTTGCTCCTCACGCCATATGGCTGCAGCTGAAAGAATGGGGCTAAAGTATTGTCATCTCTATCGATCTAGCAATGATATCAGTCTGCTAATATAAACACATTCACACAGTGAGGGATTTATTGTTTTTTCTGCATTTGTCAGTTTAAACCTTGTTTCTTTTAGTCTGGAGTATGACTACCTTCTTCGTATTTTAATCTCTGATCTCGAACATAACCTACTCCGCAGCAGGTTAGGTGTTCAGCATCAGTTACCATGGCGATCTACCCTCCGTCGTACGACTTAAAACCCAGAGTTACACCTGAAGTGACCTCGCTAACCCCAAACACAGTTTCATAGTCCATAGTTGTCTTTTTTTAAGAACTGATGTCTGTAAATTGATTGTTTGGAATAGTAGAGTTGAAAAGCCCGCAGCAGATGGCAACATGTTACACATTTGCACCTTTAATGTGAAAAAAAAGCATTCTTCATTTATTTGAGCTTATTGGCTGACATTTTGATACTTACAGAGCGGAGGGGTGTAGTACTTGGCGAAGACCTCGTCTTTGGGCCGATCGGGGTAGAGAAACAGAAGGTGGTTCAGGTCACTGATGCGGTCAGCCAGGGAACGAATGGAGAAGTCCTTGGTTGTATAGGGCAACAGATTCCAGACCAGCCTTTCACCTAGCCAAAGACCACGGGTTAACATGACACTGTTGCAGAGATTTACATGTACAACCTTTGTCACGCATGGATGAATATAAAAACACATAAGTGGAATTAAGGGCAGATAGTTAGAGTAACAAAATACAACAGTGCAGTTATCTGTTATTTGAATATAAGATAAGACTCCCACTCCGTGTAAGACGGGCCTTGAAAGCCCAGCCGTTGGTACCTGGCTTGTTGGGGTTCTCAGCAACCCAGGCGATGGTGATGCCCCCGATCTCGGAGTCGCTGAATCGCAGCAGGAAGGTGCCGTTGGGTTTGGACAGCAGCATGTCCTGTGCTTGCTGCTTGTTAACGAAGCCCAGGATGGCCCTAGAAAACACACATTCGCACACAAAGTTGTGCTTATGATGTCAAAAGCCCATTCTTCAAAGCTGACAAAAGCATGAGTCTTACTGATATAACAATAAGCCTTTTGTGAGCATAAACAAAGGTGTTCAATATTTTTAACTTGTAAAATATGGGAGCAAAAACAACAGTATTTTTGTTCAGTGTATTGCTGCAAGCTTACAAGCATCATTATGATGGGTATTTACAATAGAGAAGTTAACAGCATATCATAAATTGGGTCTGTTTGGGTCAACCACAAAGTCAATTCTATTAAGCTCAGATGACAACAGTTTCTTGCAAAGAAAAGTCAGCATGAGTCATTACCCATCATTCCAGTGAGGCTTGAGATGTTTCTTCATGAGCTCCACAACTCCATCAAACCACTGCCAGAAGGTGAAGTTTCGTCCCGGTAAGCTCTCCTGTAAAAATGAAATGTACCCCGTCAGTGTGTGCATCACCTGCTACGTCAGCCCTCATCAGAGCATTTTCACTGGCTTTTTCTGCTGGTACAAACATAGGCGACAGACTCCGACGCTGCAGACAGTCCACGTGTCTCTTGTACAGTACTAGTGCTTCAGCTTTCGCTTTATTCAAACATATCAATTATTTTCAGCGTTTGTTTTTTGTTTTAAGATATGAACAGTGATATTGATTTGAGGACATATCTGCCACCCCCTAGCAGGTGCGTCAGAGCATTAGGAAGGTGCAGTGGGGGGACAGACTCTGTCTCCTCACAGTGCAAACGTGTCAGAATGCGACGTGCAGTTGTTGAGCTGTGGAAAGCAGCTGGCCTCACCCGGTTGAACTGGGACCAGGATATGGTCATGTTGCGGGAGTCCTCGGGGTTGTTGCTGCTGCTTGTGAAAGCTTTCTGTGCCAGGAAGACCATGTTGTCCTCCGACAGGCCACGCCCACTGTGCATCTCTGCCTTGTACTTCATATCAAGGGTGTCACACAGCTGGGGCCACAGGACCTTGTCTGGCACGGCGAACGGCACCCTGCCCTGAGGATGGTAAACGGTAAATAATAAATGGACTTGTGCATGTATCAAGCTTTCTAGGCTTACAACCACACAAAGCGCTTTAACCCTACATGCAAGATGCCATCTTTAAGATGAATCAGAATCATTTATTGCCATGTTTGTTTTCACATTCAAGGAATTTGTCCTGGAGCAAGGTGCATAACATTTAACAATAAACGTTTAGCAGTAAACAGAGTGCAGGTGCATGACACGTGTGTGTGAGATTATGGGAAACTATTACATGGTGCAGTCCCCACCTGACATGGTGAAATATAAAAAAGGCCATCATGGGGAAACTCACCGGCTCAGCAAAGGCATTGTCCCACAGGACGGTGGCTGTGGCGTTGTTGTCCTGACTGCCGTGGACGATCACGACCACAGGCAGCGATAAGGTCTGCAGGTCACAGACGAGGGACAGATCATATATTAATACACGTCTAATTACAAGTATCTTGAGCCTTCCAAAGGAAGCAGAGATAGGGGAGATGACATGAGTAGCTGATGGCCAAGGAGCACAGCTGACCAGTCAATAACAAGCAAGACACCCAGTTTAGATGTGTAAAAGGGTCAAATGTCCCATCTGATTACTTTGACATGGAAGACCAGCTCGTTACCCCCGACGCTGAACTGTGATTCAAACAGAACTGTGAACTTCTCCTCCGTCACCGACTCTGCACCTCGGCGGTCCGACCGCTTGATCCGCTTTAGTGACTGTATGAAGACACAAGAGGAGATTAGAGACAGATCCCTTGATAACAATTAACACAGAGCGTGTTTTCAATCCATGGAGAATAGCTAGGCATCAGGCAGAAGATGCTCCAATTTACTTGTTTGACAAGTTGAGAGGAATAAGATATGTCAGGCTTTATAATCATCATTATTATCGTCGGCTCTCCACTGAGCAGCCAACATACATGAGGCGCGGCAGAGAAAATGCCCCTTTGAATGCTCCATTGCCTGACAGCAACCGGTGAAAGGGTAACTCGGGAGGCAGGTTGGCCTTGTGTGCTCGGATTCATTTGACATGCATTACATTTCATTTAGCTGACGCTTTTATCCAACGCGACTTACATGATATGCAGTAGACCGTAGACACAGCAACGGTGAGCAATTAGGGTTAAGTGTCTTGCTCAAGGACACAACAACACAAACTGGCTGAGCCGGGGATCGAACCACCGATCCTCTGATTGAAACTCAGACCTGTTAACCACTGAGCCACAGTCGCCCCTGCAGTTTGAATGAAAACTCGACTCTATTTGTGTGATGTGAAGACTATGTGGATTTCAAAAAGTAACTGGAAAATATTTAAAGAAACTTTGAGAACGGAACTCGTTGTGTTGGTAGAATGAGAATACAATCACCAGTAATGCATCACTCTTACACTCACCATGTTTCTGAAGTGTGCACTGAGGGTGCCAGTGGCCTGCTGATACTCCATTACACAGTTGTTGTTCAGGATTTCTCCACTGCTTTCACTACCAAGGAAAAGAAAGCAGTTAGACACATTCTTAGAGGCGTAGCTGGACAACTCCTCAACACGAGGATTTTAACATGATAACTAAACCACCATGGAACTATTTCTACTTGTTTCTACCTGTTTAAATCCCCCATTATTTGACCATCTAGGAGCCCATAATGTGTGTTACCGGTGCATTCATCGTTATCACCTGTGTGTGCTCTCATTCTTCAGCAGAGCTTTGGCCTGCTGCTCGCTAACAATGACAGCTTTGACCTGAGGCGGATTCATGTGGACGTTGAGCTTCCCGCCCACCAGGAGGCGCACCGTGGCTGCAAACTTGGTCTGGGTCTTCAACACCTGGGGTGGCTGCTTTTCAATGATGAAGGTACTGAAGAGAAGGGGGGGAGGGAACAATGACTGGTCAACATTTTCTATCATGGGAGGATTTGAGTTGTCAAAGAGCAGAGTTATTGATGCATGACATCAGCTCAGTGTGTGGAACGGTTTAGGATCAGAGATTCTGTCCGTGAGCACTCTTGCAGCAAACCCCACAAGATACCAAGAATAAGCTGTCTCCAAGTCCACAAAGCACACGTCAACTAGAAACTGACCTCTAAAGTTACCATGCAGCAGTAAAAAAAAAAAAAAACTGCTTAATGGGCAGGATAGAATCTGAATTTCTCTTCTTTAACCTGAGGGTTAACAATTGGTCCGTTTCCAGCAGCCTTGCAAAAACGTTCTCATGTATTGGATCCCTCCAGTAGAACGACACCAGCAGAGTGTCATCTCTGGCATACATAGACGAGGACTTACACATGGCAAGTAGCTAGGAGCTATGTCTAAAACAAAGCCTCTCTTTGCTTGAGATAACCATTAATGAACATGACCCCTGCCTTTGGCTGTTTTCTGCTGGCTGAATGTGAAAGCTTATGGTTGAATGTGACGTACTTGTGGCCAGGGAATTCCACTTACAATAGTTATGCAATAGTGTTAAAGGAATTTAGTTACTTTTTTTAGTTACGGAATTGCTACTTTCAACAGAAAGTGAGCATGTTGGGTGGAGCGTTGGAAGAGAAGTGAAACAAAAACTTAATTCAGTAATTCCATCCATCCATCCATCCATTTTCCACCGCTTATCCGGGGTCGGGTCGCGGAGGCAGCAGGTCAAGCAGGCTGACCCAGACTTCTCTCTCACCCGCAACATCTACCAGCTCATTCTGGGGGATCCCGAGGCGTTCCCAGGCCAGCTGGGAGATATAATCCCTCCAGCGTGTCCTGGGTCTTCCCCGGGGCCTCCTACCAGATGGACGTGCCTGGAAAACCTCTAAAGGGAGGCGTCCTGGAGGCATCCTAATTAGATGCCCGAACCACCTCAGCTGACTCCTTTTGACCTGAAGGAGTAGCGGCTCAACTCCAAGCTCCCTCCTGATGTCCGAGCTCCTTACCCTATCTCTAAGGCTGAGTCCGGCCACTCTACGGAGGAAACTCATTTCGGCCGCTTGTATCCGCGACCTCGTTCTTTCGGACACGATCCAAAGCTCGTGACCATAGGTGAGGGTTGGGACGTAGACCGACCAGTAAATTGAGAGCTTCGCCTTTCGGCTCAGCTCCTTCTTCACCAAGACGGCCCGGTGCAACGCCTGTTTTACTGCTGCAGCCGCACCGATACGCCTGTCGATCTCCCGCTCCATTTTACCCTCACCTAATTCAGTAATTGTGCAACGTAATTCTGTGGTTAAGTAGCACTGCACATATGGAACCGAGTCTCTAATGAAGAGAGAGGTTGAACACAAACTTTAGTCTTTATCTATCGTCAGCCGTTGTTTGTGGACTACAGTTATAAAGCCTTGAGTTTGCAACCAGTGAACGGAAGTGACCATATTTGGAATGCGGAGGAGTGACGTAGAGAAGCCGTGTACGTCTCTGGTAGTGATAGTGACCTGTCAATCACAAGATAGCCCCGCCCTAAAATATACCCTACTTTAAGTCTATTTGACTCTAAATGACCATAATTTACTAAATGAACATCATGTTGTATTGAAGAAGACTTGAAACTAGAGATTGAGAC
Organism: Cottus gobio; assembly: GCA_023566465.1. Taxonomy (NCBI): domain Eukaryota; kingdom Metazoa; phylum Chordata; class Actinopteri; order Perciformes; family Cottidae; genus Cottus; species Cottus gobio. Next base: position 18,044,554 of record CM042235.1, read on the forward strand.
ACAAACTCATGTTTACCGAGGGAAGAAATCAAGAGAGAAGTAGAGTAATGTTCTTCCCTACAATCTGACTTCTTTTAACAACCATAGGAGTCGGCCCCTAATGGCCAGTAGAGATAATGGGATTTTCAGGACAGGAGGTTGCTGCCTGAGTAATATGAATGGCACACTTTAAAGTCCTTCACTGCAATCCAGTCCAGTGTGCATAAGGTCACAATCTGACAACCAGGTGAACTAGATAATCTGCAAAAAAATAAAGATGCAATCCTGGGGTCAGTCAGTTGGATTCTCCTTTTTCAGAACCCTGGCTTTTCAGTCCACAGGAACTGCCCAAAACCTCCACACTACACTTAAGCAGCGTTGTCTAGTTCTCACCTGGTAACCAGGGCAGAGATGATGTCAGTGATGTCGCCGTTCAGTTTGCTCAGCAGCTCCTCCATGGGGCCTGGCAGAGGCAGCTGCCGGGTGAGATGTTCACAGCGTCGGATCTGCTGCCGGTTCTGCCAGATCAGGTCGGCCAGCTTCTCACACCTGGTGGACGGTGGACACAGCCACAGTGTAGAAGTAAAAAGGGAAGAGGAGAACATGAAGCTGTGTTCCTCTGCCTGAGTGCATATACAGCCTGTTTATTCGTTTATAATTTATATAGACATTTTTTATGTTAATAAAATTTCCCTCTACATCAGAAATGTAAAGCTCCATCCTATAATATGCCAGTTAAAATTATTGGAACAGTGCAGTATATACCAGGACTGCAGGACATCCAGTCCCCCCTCATGAGGACCCCCGTTGCCAGCCAGCTGCTGCCTCCTCTTCCACTGGATGAGTTCCTCATCCAGGATCAGAGTCTGCTGCTTCCTCAGCAGGGCCAGGGTCTTCTGGTGTTGTTCCGACAGGTCCTGCAAACACACCGCCAGCCACATGCTGAGAAACCCTCGCTTTTGTGAAACGTGGAGGCAAAAGGAAAAGGAAAAGGATCGCAGCCCGTTGACAGCACCATAAATTCTTCACTTGCAAATGCTATCTGCCCCATCTCAAGGTCAGATTCACTAAAGATGTTTCACTAATGATAACACAGGGAATTTTGCGCCAATTGTCTTCATATTACCTAATTTAAATATCTGCAAATAGCACAGGGATGCTATGTGATAGGCAGCACAGTTAAGGGTTCATTTGAAGGAAAGCGGAAAAGAAAGCAGTAAGTTGCACGTGCATGCACTCTGTGAGGAGCCGAGAAACAAAGCAATGCAGCAATAACGACAGTGAAGAAGAAGACTGCAAGCCAGTAAATAGGGAAGTAAACAATGCAGGTTTCAAACCATTTAGACTTTGCAAATGTTTATGAGGAAGGAAATGCATTCAACACATTTGTGAGACATTAATGATAAATGAGTTCAAACGGTAAGTTGGTTTACGAGAAGATTCCCCAGTGGACACAATTAATCAGAAAATGACAAGTAGGGTTTTTCTATCATAGACTTCTCTACAATCAGACTTCTGTTTTTACAACCAGAGCAGTCGTCCCCTGATGGCCAGTAGGGAGAAAGCAGGTTTAAGGAACTTCCTCATCGGCTTCCCATCAGAAACGGTGGTTGCCGCCTGGTGCTATATACTGTAACTCTTCCCATCATTTTTGGTACGTTCTTTTTTTTGTGCAGCGGAACAACTCCTATCCGCCTAAATATCTTGACAACATATTTTATGTGGTTGCTATGCCATCGATCCGTGAAGCTTTTTTGACGTTAAGATTGTTCACAGGCTGATTGACAGGAGCCCTGTGGGTACCTTTCCCTCCCCTCTGCATTTGTGTGTATACAGTATGTGTTGTATTCACTTGCCAGCTCTGTGTGTCTGTGTGTGTGTGTGTGTGTGTGTGTGTGTGTGTGTGTGTGTGTGTGTGTGTGTGTGTGTGCCTCATACAAGCCTGTATTTCTGTAATGTGCTGGCCTCTCTGGTGAGCCAGGCCTCCACAGTGGTCCTCTTACTCTGTAGGGTTGTCTCCCGCTGGGTGCGCTCAGCTTGAGGCAGTGACGACAGGCTGCTCAGCTGGGCTGACAGAGCAGGAGACAGGCACGACTTTACAAACACCCGCTACCACAAAACACTTCTGGGTAAATAAGGCAACTTTGGTAAGTGTTGGCCAGCACTGGCTGCAGGTTGCTTTTCTACAAAGATAGAGAGTCAAACTGGTGATGTTTAAGATCCGTCCTACTGGCAGGAGGATCAAAAACACCCAACTGGAGCTAAAACAGCTGGAGCTACATGTTTCATCACATCTTTAGTTGGTTTCTTTGGTTGGACTTTGTTGCATTTTGTATTTAGTAAATTCCCCCTTCATCCATATGAGCCAATGAGTGGCCAGTAGGTTCTGTGCTGCTTAAGGTTACGAGTGTATCTTTAGTATTATTCTGAGTAGACTCATTTTCTTAGATTATGCAAAGCACTGGAAAAAAACCAAACAATAGAGATTGGGAGTGTAACTGTATCTGTATGTGACCTTCTATATCTTAGTATGTCTCCGTGCATGTGCATTGCTCAGCCTCACCCTGGATGCGCAGGTTCTCCTGGTACTGGATAATGAAGTACTCCTGGCTGTGCTGCAGCTTCCTCAGTTCATTCTCCGTCTCCTGCGTGGCCAAGCGGAGCTCTTCAAAGGACTGGTTGATCTGCTGGTGGCGCTGCGACAGGCTGTCCATGGCCTGCACCCCACTCCCACAGCTAGCCTGAACCGACAGCATTTATAAAACCGTCAGTTTCCCTCCACAGACATTGGGACTCACACCAATAATTTGCGGCGCGTTTGGTGTGAACGCAGCATAATGCATGTAATTTATTGGTCCTCTTACAGACATGTTAATCTTAAACCCAGCGACGACCTGGGGAATGCTGTGCACTGGGGACGGTCACAGGATTCCTGCACATGATGACACATCAACAAACCCTTAGCACTTACATTTGTAGCTTCTTCAACAAGCCGTTGCTCTGAGTGTAGGATGTGTTTAATGCAGCGCACCAGCTCCAAAGGACAGCGGTCATAAGTGCTCTGTAGAGATATCACACACACACACACACACACACACACACACACACACACACCAATGATTAATAAGATCCTTTAGTTCATTACAATACCATGTCAGCAATTTGGCCAATGTTAGCGTCAGAGCTCCTTCTGTCTCGCTCTTATTAAGAGCTGGTGTGAAAATATGCCCATATATAACCCGAAGCGGAGGTTGCCAAACCGTGAATTGTGGGCCAGTACAGAAGAACCCATATGTGACAGACGAGCTGTTTAAAAGGCACGGTTAGTCCTCTACTTCGAAAAAGAAATGTATATGATTGCTGAAATTATCATTACATCCTTTACAGCAATCATTGAATCATGTGCGCTAACAAAAAACAAGTTTTAAACCTGGTATCTGTGGCTGTCGCGGGACTGTAATACACAGTTGTAGTGATCCGGAGCACACAGAGCATGAGAGCTTCTCTGGCTGTACCCAGCTGACTTCCTGCTGGCTCCCCACACATCAACGCTATTCATATTATCTACTGATACAGCTCTTTGTGACTTTTTTTCATTGTTCGCACCCCTATGGATTAAGAGTTGTAAAATAATCCACAAGTGACGTTAACGGAGGAACCCCACAGGACACGTTTGTCTGAGCTGACAAACACTGCAGGAGTATCACCTCAGCTGAGAAGTGAGACCTGCTTGGCGTGTGCTATGGCTTCCTAATGTTCCAGTGAGGTTTCCCTCATGCTGGTACCTTGAGCTGGTTGGCGTAGTGGCCCAGTTTGATCTTGAGCAGAAAGCCATCCTCTCCTCCCTGCAGCTGGGCTTTCTTCTGCAGCTCGGCCACCAGGTTTTCCAGCAGATGCTTGGCTTTGGCTTCCTCCGCTGGGTTGTCCAACTCCACCGAATCCCTGTGGGATCACATTTTTTAACCAACCAATCCATGACAAGCCCAGTGCCGCCTCACTGAGACGAGCTGTTGATGGCCACTTTGGCTCAGGACTAAATCATGGACATAATGCTCTCATTAACTTTGACTATCAAACATGAAATGAAACAAGTCAGAAGTTATTCTCATCATAAACTTTGCTTATATAGGGCATTTTGTAAAAAGGTCACAAAGTGCTTTACAGTTACACACGGTAAACATATTTATGGAAAGGTTTTACCTAAAACAGTTTTTACAAATATAACAAATTACGTCATAAAATAATAAAATATAAGAGCATCATCAGGCAAAGTAATATACGTAGCAAGTAAAGAAGTGAAGTGATTAATTGGATAATCATTATCATTATTATCATTAAAGAGCAATAATAAATGTATAGAAAAGAGAAAATAAGACAGGTCTCTTAAAATGAACAACTAATTTCCTTTTCCTTTTTTCCTTTTTCTTCAAACCACAAGAAAGACTTCAAATTATAACGTACATATATGAACGTGTCTTTAGAAGGTGTAGTGCCGATGTTATAACCTGAAACCTGTTCATTGCCCTGTCAGACATCTTTTTACTAATATTGCTACGTTCCCAAGTTAACTTGTTGAGCACATTATTATATAACTATGAGAAATGAAAGCCAAAACCTATGTTCTCCAAAAACATCAAACAGTTGAATCAACAGCTCTTTGTTTAAAGACAGACATTAAAACCTTCATGAAGGTTAGACTTATTGGAGGTCGGTTGTATGAACTGCAGTTTTCTGAAATTCTAGTCGATTTGACTGAAATATTTTATAGTTTTTTTTAGCAACTGAAGGACATAGTCAACTGGGGCAATTATAAAGTATTGTATTATATTTTGATTATATTCATTTATGAAGGAATGTATATTAGAAAGAAATACAGCCACATGTAGCTTCTCTCCAAAGGAATTGATATTGGCATTGATCTGCAGTTTTATTCCCGTTTTTCAAAATCTTCTGCATACCAGAGCTGGCATTCAATCCACTGGGCCAGGTAGTGTCGCACCTCGATGGGGAAGTGCTGGCCATACAGTGCCTGCATCTGGTGCAGGGCCTCCCCCTGCAGCTGCTGGGCCTGGATCCACATTGCCATGGTGCTCCTGTGGAGGCAGGCAGATGGCAGGAGAAAAGATGAAGGAAGAGGGGAAGGAACCGCAATCAAGACCAGTAATCAGGAGGACGACGATAGGGCGATGGGGTAGAGGAAAGAGGGATTCAGGAAATCATACGGACCTGTATCGGCCCAACTGGTGAGCAGTTTCAAAGGAATGTGTTCCCATGTTTCACTTTATATCACTTTGGATGAGGTACAACAGCTAAATACATGCAAGGGACCGAACACGTTTCATCCTAAGTTACCGTTATCTGTCCATGAACTCAAATGCAATAATTTACAGAGCAAAACAGAGTCAGTGCTAGCAACAGTCTCCAAAAAGGCTGGGGTCTCTCTCCTTCCACTAGCACAGCAGTGGCAAATGTCAGACAGGGGTCAGGAAGGGGCAAGTGAGCGACACTCGTTTGGCACCTGCCGAGAAATTGCCGAGTTTGTTGTCTCGATAGGCCAGCAGACATAAGACTGTTTTCGGGTAGTAACTACATTTACATTATACAGCTTATGATTCCTTTTATATAAAAATATCTCTGATGTCGGCCTTTTTAACTGAACAAAAGTGATCCCATTTTAAAAACGCACTTAAAAAGAAAAGAAAAAAACTAAATTGTGAGGTGCGTGCGGAGAAGGGAGCAGCTGGTATGGTTCACCTCGCAGCACGACTGACACCCTGAGGGACATGAATTATTCTTTTCATTTAAAATTTAAATGATTTATCTATTAAATAGCTGAGAAGTCATATATGAAAAAAAAGATTAGAGCTGATTGTTATGAATTACTATAAAATTAGCGTATTCGTCTTCATAATTCTTTAAAAATGGGACGAACTCTTAACATTCTAGGTGGAAGTAACCTAATTACATAAAAATAAGGAAAAACTATTACTTATTGTTGCAAAACAGCAGAAATCTCATTCAGTGGTAAATAATAGTGGTTCTAAAGAGATCTGCAGTAGTTGCTATCTTAAAAAAAGAATCTTAATGGAGTTATCTTACACACTGAAAGTAACATTTAGATTCATTCTAAATGTTGTTAATATCATTATCCTTCTTTCCCATCTATATGGGCAATTATTCATATTGAGTAATAGTTCAGTTATAAACAAACAAACTGGGATGCAGTTTATATTTCAACCCCCTAATATCTGTGATCATGTACGAAAATGAATGAGATTATATATATAAAAAAACAGGTTGCAGGTTTTCTTTGCCAGCACCACCGAGTCCATTGCAGGTGTGTGTGTGTGTGTGTGTGTGTGTGTGTATATGTATTTATATATATATATATATATATATATATAAATAAATAAAGAGAGATGCTCAACAACTAAAGCCGAGGGGAGGCGTCGCTCAGCTGCCGAAGGATCGACACCGTAGTGCCGCTCAGCTCGGCAGCTTCTCCGGGCTCCGAAGGAGCGCCGTCCGGAGCGGCCCCGCGCTGACGCTCGCCGCCGCGCGGCCACTTACCCGCCTCTGTCAGCGATCCGCAAGCGCCGTCTCTGACGTCTTGCCAACTGTCAAGACTTCAAAGTTGAAGTGTTCTCTAAGATGCACTATGACTAACTAAGGAATTTATTGCTGATGTGTCACATTATGCTACATTTGGCTCGCAAATAAAGACGAAGCATGTCATTTAGCTGTAAGAAGTGCGTGTATTGCACGTCCTGTGAGTACGTGTTGATGTTATCTTCGGCTACACTAGAGGGCAGGACGCATCGGTCTGCAGCAGGAACGATTGCTCTCAAAAAGTTTAGGAGGTAGCTTAGCTCGCTAACATTACCGTATGTTAAGTTTGGCTCTTTTGGCAACCATTAAAGGCAGCAGAACTGGCAAAATGCGACCTCCGAGTGTCCTAAACAGATGTTTACATGCTGTGCGGGAATGTGTTGCATCCACGTCATGTTAGTCACCTCGGTGGACAACACATCGCGAGCTAGCAAGCTAGCGAGGGAGGGAGGGCGGGCTAGTCTGCGGGCTAGTCTGAGGGCTCGCGCAGTGGGGAAAGCTCCCCGATGAAGTAACTTGAACGTTGCAGCTCTCGAGCTAAACTTCACGTTCATGCGCCACGAGCAAGTTAGCAGTTAGTTAAGTCTCGAGCTCACCTCTTCAGACGCGGCAGCACTCCTCACAGCAACACCATGGACGAGGTGGACACACTCAACAACTTTCAAACCTCACACGGGCTGGTTGACGTGCACGTCACATCGTCGACTAATGATACTTAAAGCCACTTGGTTTCTGGCAAAGCAGCTGTTGTTGACCTGCATGAAGTCACGGACGAAAGTCAAAGATAGCTTCCGATTTAGAATTTCAGAATAAAGATCTTATTATTAAACCACTGTTATTATCGGCTTATTACCCGTTGATTATATACATTGTTGTTCCTACATACCTTGTTTATAATAGGGTACCTCAATTTATTCTGTTGAAGAGGATGTGTTGGTGATTTCATACAATATTTATCATAATAATAGTTTTCACATTTTTTATTTAGGTACAGAAACCCGCCATTTCCGGTCATATTCATGCTCACTTCAGATAGCTATTTCCGCCGACAGCCCCACCTCTGTGAGGATGAGTCAGAATGAAAGGAGGCAACAGGTTGAATGGGAAGAGTTAGGAGTGACATCATCATATCTTTTTGAAATGTACAAATGTAAATTGCTTTCTTTTAATTTTGGGTTTCGTCTGACTCCGCAGACTGACTTCTGTAGATGTATTACTTTGCTTTCCATTTGTTGTGACCTGTGGCTGAAATTATGAAGAAAGATATCGTTTGTTTTATATTCTACCATATATATTTAAATCGATGAAACATTTGATTAGGCCGACGTTGTCTCTCCGGGAGAAGCCTACATTTTCACTATCAGCCGCGAAATATACGACTGTCAATAAAAAAATAAAATAGAGGTATTAAATATTTGAAACAATGACAATGTTCTATCACTAAAGGGTTAAAAGGCTAACTGGCTGAAATGGGTCAACCACATGTGCAGCCAAATGAGCAAGGTGTCTTCATAATAATAACCTTGAAGATAGTGTTTAACCTATCAGGCTGGACCTGTGCTCTATCACGGTGTGGTTAAAAATGTTCGGATGACATGAACTCTTATTTTGAAAGGAACAATTCTCAAAAAGCAAGCCAATTAGGTCCAATTAAACCCCCGTGCCTACACCTTTGTTCCAGTTAAAATAGATGAAAAATATCAGTTTGTTCTGTGTCTGATCCCATAATGCAACCAGTTGTAAGGCCTAAACAAAGCTCAGAAACACAAATGTATGCAGTGCTAATAAAGACTCATGACCCAGCCACACAAACTGTGAATGGAAATCAAGCTGGACGTGTACAACCTCAAACCGAAACTCTGACCGAGAACTATCAGAATGACATTGTAAATGTTATGCAAAGACAAAATGGCATCGCTGACTGGTTCAGCAAAAGCTGTGCTCTGTCCTTCCCGAGCAAAGTAATCCTGATGGATACCCTCTTCAATACAGATCTTTCATCAGAGCTTTTGAAAATGGAGTGGCGGATATAACAACTAATTGGAGTGACTGTCACATTTTCTCGAACAATACACCAGGGGTCAGCCAAGAGACATGGTGAGCAGTGGTCAACATGCATCTCCAGAGCAGGGATACCACTGCATCTACCTATATGAAAAATATTCTCTGCTGGACGCCTGTTAAAAGTGAAGATCTTAAAGCAATCCAATCATTCTACCTGTTTCTTCGAGGATGCGTACACATGATTCGTACATTGTTGACTCTGTTTTGCCTTTCCTGAGCAGAATGACACTGTGGACTGTGTTCTCATGCGTGGGATGGATGGGATTGAAGATTCTCCCTGCTCCTAGGAGCTCGGCCTTGCTGGATTATCATGCAAGAAAGCTGAATAGACTTTGCCAGGTGAAGGTGCATCTGTTCGATGCGGCGTCCTCCCCTGGATCTGCAAACTACGGATTGAAGCATCTAGCTAAGGAGAATGCAGACATTTACCCTCAAGGCTCACGGTTTGTCATGAAAGATGGTTTGCAAGTGTAAAATCACTGAAGATGCTATTCAGCTTGCTAGAGAAGTTTGTAAACTCTGTGCTATGGGTGCGACTACACAAGTTTGTGCCAAACGACAAAAATGTCCTGAGAGCATTCCACCCTCTGAACGAGCAACCACTGTAAATAATGAGGATCTTGCGTTCGATGAGCTGCTACCTGAAAGAGGCGTCTGGATTCAATGTGTTGGGAAATCCGAAGGATCTGTCTGCACGCCGCAGCTGTTGACAGCGGCCTCCCTATGATCCTTTTGGGTTTGTGGTGCCGGTACTGCTCTTGGAGCCTGATTAAACTTGCTCACTCCCCAATACTTTCTCCAAACGGCTTGTGCTCATTTAGTTTAAAAATGTTCTCCACCTTCTTACTTATGGAAGGTCATTTTCAGTTAAAATAATTTGTGCTTAATGTAAATTCTATACATTTGCATTATTTACTCATGATTGGTGGGAGTGTAAATGACTCAAAAGTTATATTAATAGGGTGGCTAATTCCTTCAAGCCTTTATTTAGTAAGTACCGTTGTATGCTTCGGGTCCTTTATTTTGAAGCTTTTCCGGCAAGACCGGAAATAGCTGAACATATCGTAACTTGATTTCAGATTACAGGTAAATAATTGACGTGTGTACCGAAGGAAAAGGTGGCCTCGAGTGGCTTGAACACAGTGCCTGAAGGTAAAGTGATGATGGTACAGTACCTTTTACAGCTCACCAATTAAAATGTAATTTGTGCAAAAACCTAAGTAAAAGAAACCAATACGTTGTGGTTGTATGAGGGTTATGTGCAGGACTATTTCTTAGTCAAAAGCATTGACTTCCTGGAGTCTTGTTTTCACCATATTTAACAAGCGATGTCAATATAAAGCCTATACACTGTATATACAGAGAGCAAAAATCCCCTAAAAGGCAACAAGGTCAAGATCCTCCTTGTAGCACTGGCACTGCAGTAGCAGCCGTCTGGACAGGGGCATGCGAGCAGCACTCGTTCAACACCCGTCAAGAAGCCCGAGCTGAGTGGGTGGAGCCACATTTCCTGGGAACACCCATTGTTGTTAAGTCAGCTGCCCTAAATCAGTTTTATGATCATAGTATGGACTTTAGTTCAGTCACAGAGGAGCTGTGTTTTTTTTAATTTTGTCTATACATAAGTGTACAAATAGATGCATGGCTAGATAGATGTGGGCCTTATTGTAGACTTAATACTTACTATATTCAATACTGCTGTACTATACTGAATATTGTAACTACATTTCACTTCATAATACATTACACTTATATACCATAACATGTATAATGTACCAGACTTTTTATTGGTTTAATAAAAAAAAACACGATATTATGTCTTACTGTTATACCACCACTATGATACTTTACTTTGAGGAGACTGCACTGTTAGTCTAAGCCAGGGGCGTTTCTAGGATTGAAAGAAAGGGGGGGCTTAGCCCCTAAGGATGATGAATGTTTGCGCGCGCACATTTTTTTTGGGCTCATTTGGGGCTGCGGATATCCATTGTTTCAGACAGTTCATAGATTGGTTCAATCAGAAAGAGTGAGATTTTTCTCTGTATCTTTGCTTGCATTCATTCAGTATAAGATAACAGAAGGGACAGAATTTCAGGGTCATTGTGAAATTTGACAACACAAATTTGAGAACTTTTCTCAAATAGAGAGAAATAATTTTCCTACTTGTAAAGGAAAGACGGATATACTAGTTTTCATATCCGCGTCACTCCCAAATCCTAATTCTTAAAGGGACCACACACAATGGATGGAGAATGGACCTGCCAGTGTCAACTTCTGAGTTGTTTATTTGTTTTATTATGAGCAGAAGGGAATAAGATACACAATACACAAAAATACATTCAAATTATTTCAAAAATAGAATCCAATGCACAGGAGATTTTAGAAAATGTAATCATGTTTCCATGGCCATAGTCATACCATTGAGAAAACATGAATGTTCAGTGCATTCCATTCCCGTTCTGAGGAAGTGAGGTCATCGGGACATTGACAGGGACGGGGGTGGTTTGGAAGCACAGGTTAATGACTATATTTAGTGGGAGGAAGCGTCAAAGAATGCCTTCTGTTTTTAAGTGTGGCAAATCGGTCTATCAGTCTGTTGTGACTCAGTCCACCTAGTATGTCACTTTCTATTGACATGGCTGCAAGACTGTGAAGCCTTTTCTGCCCCATTGTTTTCCGCAGCCAGGAGTGCAGCCGACGCAGTGCACTAAAGGATCTTTCACAAGAGCAGCTGCTCACAGGCACTGTTAAGGCAACTTGAATGATTGCCTTCAGAGAGGGAAACGTGTCTGAATCTAGCAGGTTGTGCACAGCTAACATATCTTGGGGTGGACATCCAGTCTCTGTTTTGCCTCTGTCATTGTATCTCAGATACAATGACACTGGTAACTTCTTCAGCACAACACTCAATCATCTCATTCTGAGATGTTGGCGAGCTATAGGTAGCATTTGAGGGAGGGTTATATTTTTTAAGGAAAGGATCAAACTCCTTCAAAAGTTCCATGCAAGCAAGAAAGTTGCCTCTGTTTGTGCTGTCTTGGCCTTCATCACTGCCACGAAAAGGGAGTCCCTGTCGCCCTAACATGGAGGTGACTGCAACAATTCGCCTGAGATACTCCCTTCTCTCTAGTATCTCACTTGCATGTGCAGATGCTATCATCTGTGCAACGTTTCCCTGTCGGCTAGTTGCCTGGTAGCTTTGCCATGCAACAACACTGTCCCTATGTGTTTGTGCCATCTCGTGCCTGCCAAAGATAAACAATGCTTTCTTCCAGTTCTTGCAACCACTACTGACCAAAGCATCATGTTTGATGTTTTTGCCAAAAAATCTACATGCAAAGCAGAAAGCTGCATTATGGTTGACTGAATATTCCAACCAACTGTGCTTCTCAAACCAGCTGTGGTGAAATGACCTGTTCTGAGCACCAAAGCTGTCCTGTGGGTAGCTCTTCAGCTTAACCTGTCTGGGCCCTGTGTCTTTTTCACCTAAATCATTAGTTGTTGATGCAGCTGCTTGGTCTGTCTGTTCCTGTCTCTGACTTGAACAGCTTCCCTTTTCTGCCTCAGCCACTCCTTCTGCATGAACCTTTAAGAAAAATTCAAACATTGAAACATTAATTGATCAAAATCCTGAAGCCAATTGTATGACATGACAATTTCATGAAATGATCTAGTTTAGGCTATCCCTTGGAGTAGCCTGGGCCTGACAACAAATGCCTATACATTTCTACCACAGTAGAAGAAAATAAAAAAACTCCACTCGTTTCCTTCTAGACCTGTAGACCACTAACCTCCATCACACCGGCTCCTTCAGCCCTGTCATTCTCCTCCTTCTCTCTCTCATCTGACTGGGCGGAGCTGTCACCTCTGCTAAAGAATCTTCTTATATCCATCTGGTCAATGAATTGGATGATATACCGGTACAATAGCGTTATGAGGGACTGTGGGGCAGGGGCGTGGTTAAGCTCAGCGGCAGAGGGGGAGAGAGAAGGGCGGCTCAGGGAACAGGTGCGGGCAATGAGGGCAACGAGCCGCACCTGGGCTGAGGGGTGTGTGTGTGTGTGTGTGTGTGTGTGTGGGCGTGTCTGGGTGTATGCAGGCGGCCTGGGGAGAAGGACCTTAAAAGGACACCAGAGGAGACGGAGCGGTCTCTCGTACGGCGGAAGCGGAAGTGAAGAGCTGGCGGCCACGACAAAGTGTTCTGTTGTTGCACGGGAGGGTGAGGGACGAGAATAAAAGTCCTGACAAGCATACGCTCTGAGTCTGTGATCCTTGGGGATACGGGGCACGAGATAGAACCACGCTACAGGGACACTATGACATTTAGTTTTCACTAGCATTAACTGATTATAAACAACAACATTATATAGGCACTGACATTATTGTTTTAAAATACTAGAGATATATATTAATGCAAAGAATAGAGAGCTGTCGATAGTTATTTCTTACATTTCAAATTTGCTCGTTCACACTCTTGCTCATTGGAGACATTTTCTAACAAAATAGCTAGCTAGCTAGCTTAGTGTTAACATAGCTCATTACAATATTCCCTTTCATTTGCCTCAAGTAAACCTAAATTTAAGCAGGTAACAATCGTTAACAACTACAGATAGCCACATTCTGTAACTACCTGTACTTACAATGTCACTCCGTGCATCATTTACTATGAGCTAAACTCAAAGCCCGGGCTTTTATCGTTAAGTATGATGAGAGGCTATTGGATTGTAATTTGAAGGGGGAGAAAACATACAAACCAGAAACGCACTCACATATGTAGCATGTTAGAGTTATAAATAACACATGTTTGTTCACACGGGTGAACAAACATGTGTAAAACAATAGTTTAATTTAAAAAAAATCATTTTTTTTTACAAATTAAAAATTAAAAATCCCAATAATTATTTGGGGGGGCTGAAGAACATTTTAGGGGGGCTTCAGCCCCCCTAAAACAGGCCTAACTACGCCCCTGGTCTAAGCTAAACACTGGAATCATTTTTCCACCAGGTAAACCTGAACATGCACACCTTTTGAGTGTGACAGCGATTATAACCGCACAACTATATAGATTTCAATTAACTGGAGGATAAACTTTTTTTCTACACATCTTTTAAGATATAAACAGGTGAAGCATTGAGGCTTATTTTCTCTTCGTACAGAAAAGGATTCAAAGCTTCTGGTTTGAAAAAGAACAGCGACATCTGGTGGCAGACTGGATCAAAGCAGCCGTTTAATTGTATGACCGAAGCACTTTCACAACACTTCAATGTTTCCATCTCAAATTTCTGCAGTAAAAGTCAATAAAAGCTGCGTGTTCATTCACAGATTTATAGTTATATACAACCGTTATCGATGTTGCTTCTGTCATTTTTCAACTTGCAATCAAACTAAATGCTGGTTAATAATATGAAACAACGTGTTCATGATGGGATTCGATCCTCTCCACACAGAACGGAAAGGTTTAAGGTACATATGTATATATGTACTTTTATTTGTTTTGGTTTATAGGCTACTTTTACCAAAGTACATGATGTGTACTGATGTGTACACATGAAGTAAAATGAGGTACTTTTGATGACATCAAAAGGCAACATGAGAAGCCGATAGATATTCAGTGAGCACAAAGGACAATCCTGCTGAATCTGTTGTGTCTGCGAGGACGATGAGCAGAGAAACTGCTCCCGTTTTGGCCCTTTCCTTCAGCCGTATCATAAACAACGTTCATCACACTCCAGTGAACCTCTCTGCTCGGGCTCCTCCACAAGTCCTCGCCCCTGTGGAGGACAGCAGGCTCAGGTCTGTCTGAGGATCCAGGAAGGAAATCTGCCTTCAAGGGTCCGAAGAAACCCTTCCAGAGGCTGAAAGATGTGGGATGTATGTGGGGCCAGGGACAAGAGAATGACACAAATGTAACAACCTCTACACACAGTCTATGGTAACGACATCCTGAGATGAAAAGTAAAATTAAGATATGATAAATTCAAAGATAAACTGTTCAACTGGAATTCCAACACTTGGTGGGTATCACTGACATTGATGGAAACATCAAAGGTTAGAATGTTACATTCTTGATGTTTACCTTATTAGTATCATAAAATAAAGATCATATTTAGAGGATACATCATATATTTAGAATGCAGTCTACGACTACTGTGGTGCACTGTTGATATACTGTCAGCGGGGAACCAGCGAGCCAAGATAGTATAAAGAATATCACTTTATTTAATGTCTCCTATGAGATACTACATCTTAAAAGTAGGAACGATACATAGAAAGATACATGTCTTCTTCATAGCTTTATATAGAATATACTATACATACTACAGTGTATGTCTATACTGTACATATATATATTATATATACTTAGATTTTTTCCAATTCATTCAGTCAAAGTTTTCAATTAAATCATGGGAAAATATTGTGACATGCAGCCTGTAGGCTCATAGTTTCATCAAATGTGTTATATAAAGATGACATCAAATATAAAGAAAGGCTGTCCATAAGACAATATGAATACACAATTACTTGTAGGTAATTAGGTTGTAGCCAATTATTTATAAGCCTGGAAACCTGTTGTGTAATGATATCATTATGAAATAGTCTCTGTGGTCCTTGTGGAAATAAATACTGTTGTGCGAGCAGAAAAAAACAAACTGAGTGGATTCTATAACTTTTTGCCTTTTCACATTCTGCCTCTGCAACATTGTGACAATGTATGTAAATCTATGTGTATCTGGTGACATTGAGCTTGTTGACTTTAACATGAGCTCAACATATAATCTCCCATGATTGACAAATATGCTCAAATAGAAAATACAATAAAAGAAACAATGACCAAATAAAATGTCACATAATGTCATACAGCATATCATATTTTATCTTAGAAGTGTACTCAAAAGTATTTGTGTCCAGTCCTTCACTTTTCTGCTAAAATTCAATAAAAACACAGAGATTGTGAACCAAATAGCATTTATTATCTCAGTCATTAGTGGTTAAGCAATGAAACATACATGAATCAGTTACCAACAAAACAAAAGCAAGGAAACAGTTTAGTGTGAACTACATATGTTCCATTGACATATTGGCCTCAGCTCGGCTTTGTTGATCCACTATGAAGGGCTTAGCATTCAACCGCTAAACACATTCTCTCCTACATTATATCAAAAGGCTAGAATAGTTTATCTCTGCTTACATATCATTGTGTGCAAACATCACAATGATTTGGCCCAAGACGCTGTTGAAAATGCAAAAGAAGTGCAAGCAGCAGAAGGCAAAAGGCTCTCTCTGGTAAATCAAATCTAAATGCATTATGATCTGCATTCACAGTGATTCACATTATATACAAAAAAAAAAAAAAATACACTGTGATGTGTCTGAGCTAGGAACTACACTTTGACCGTACAAATACTGTGGCAATGTGGTAAACTTTGGCAGCAAATGTGTAAAACGCTATACTTTCTCTTACTTTGGATTCACAGATGCATCTTGTGTGTGTTCCCGCTGCCCTGGTCAGAGTTAGTGCATAGGTGGGTGGAAATGTATCTGGAATATATGTGTAATGTATTAGTTAATTCATTAATTATCTAATTCATTCTTGCTAAGCATTCATGGAAAAAACACCAGTAGTGTAGAATATATAAAACACATTTATAAAAGCCTTATTGCAAAGAAGTAAGTGTGGAAAACAGAGGGACCAGTGTGGAAATATCCCATGAAATGGTCATTTGTCAAGAGAACTCTGGTGAAATGCACCTTGAATCTGGAGCAGAGGGAATTATAGTGGGAGGACTGGACACTAGGGGTCAGTGTCAGACCGCAGGGTTTTGAAACCTAGTCCGAGTGTACACAGTGTTGATAAGAATCCAAACTGGTTCCAACAGATGTGTGTGAGAACTTACCGAAAGCATTTGTCCTTATCTCAGTTTATTTACGAAACACATCTTTGAATGACACGTAGCACGTTGTAAGAAGAGAATAATGAAAGTGAATACCATCGGTGAGTGAAACGCACTAGACTTAGGGAGGAGCTGTCTGTGCCTTGTGTTCTGCAGACCTTCATTTTCATGCGCACTGGTTATTCTTTGGCAGTAAAATGTTGCAAACAGCATTGCATGCAACAAGGTGTGCTGAAACTACAACTACTAGGCTACATTCAGCCAAGTGTAAAATGTGATCACATACAAGTCATACACAGATATGTAACTGTTAGCTCATCATGAACATAGAAATGACAACAGTTATCTCTAAATAATCAGTAAAGCAGAGTAAGATAACACTTCAGTATTTAAACAGCTAAACAACAAACAGGGTGGAAAGAATACATATACTTATGTGGTTTGCAATACAAAAGAAGTTTCAACATTTTAAGCACGAATGTGTACTCAATGTGTTTATGAATAATTTGGCCCCTGTGAATCTTCTCAACAGTCCATTAGATAATTCTTTTAAGTTCAACAAATGCTACTGACATTCATTAGAAAGGAGATGATTCATTCCCGTGTGCTCATCCCAGTAGTTGTGAGTGATTGGGGTTTTTGATATAAAAAAGAAAATACTGACAATTTGCTTACAATGGGAATGAGGGTGTCTTCCTAATAATTTCTTGATCTTGTCAGTTCTGCAATTGCTCCGCCTCCTTTGCCCGCCCGCCAGTAGCAACGTTTTTTTTGGTTTCCTCTTTCTTTTTGCTTCTTCTTTTTTTCCTTTTTAAATTGCATCATCATCTACACCATCCAAGCACAAATGGATTCTAAACAACCCTAAAAGTGCTTTCGCAAATATGGGAAGATCTTCATTAAGCCCTTTCTGATTTATTTTAGGCCCACAACCTGTAGTCAAACAAAGGAAAACCTACGTTGCTAAATCATATTTTTGTTACCACTTAGGTCTTTTTTATATATAGTTTTGGTCATCATTGTTATTGGTAATAATGACATTGTCTTGACCAAAGTAACTGCTGAGATCTGGTTGGTCAGGTTGACCTGCTGGGTCCCATTCTGTTGGCATGTTGTACAGCTGGTATACGCTGGAACACTACCGCCCCTGGCCTGGCTCTTGGGTCATGTATTGGCCACTTAAACGAGCAGTTTGTGGGATTTAGTGCCATCTAGTGATCAGGTTGAAGATTGCATCCAACTTTAAACCCCTTACGCTAACTCCTCCTTTACCAAACATGTCGGAGAACTGTGGCGGTGACATGAAAATACTTAAACAAGTATATTTCGCCGCTGGAAAGATCTTTCCATGAAACTAGACTGTCTATGCAGTAGAACTTGCTGCTGCTACCATTGCTAGAGCCAGTGGTTTGTTTGTCCGTTCCGGGTAAAAAACATGGCAGTGCAACATGGCCGCTCCAATGTGGACATAAAGGGCTCGTACAAAGGTAAAATTATTCTCTCATCAAAACATAGTTATGAATATAATATTCCATTTCTGCCAATGTATCCTCCTAAATCCGACACACTATTCCTTTAAGGGAAACATAACAAGCTGTACACAGAACATTGACATATTTGCATGTTGGCAAACAGTTGCACTTGGCACTTGCGTCCACCTGGCAAATACATAAATTCTATATTTGCTCTCCTTTTAGCTATGGTTTGGGCTGCACCAACTCCTGGTAAAAAATATCCGGCTTGGCTGCTACTTTCTTACCCAGCTAGTCTGTCTGTCTGCTGCTGGAAACAAAGTTGACGACAGAGTAATACTGAACTAAAACAGTTAGGTTTTGGGCCGAAACCCCCAAAACAAAGAGCTGAAGGATGCATAGATCCACAGGGAACTGCAGAGACAGGTGATGATTCTCCGAGCGTTCATACACTACATGAAATATTTACACGGGGCCGCGTACGAACAGACGATCATACAGGATGGGAACAAATCCATAGGTTTGCCAAACTTATGTGGCCAACAATACTGTGCTTGCATGCTGAAACATTATTACTAACAGTTTTTGTTTGCGCCCTTTACATTTTACCTTCAAATAAAGTGGTTTAGATAATCTGGACAACGTGTTGGCTTGTTAACCACCTGTCTGATCGTCTGACCGTCACACTCATAGCAATGACGCCGTGTTCCCAGATCTCAGCAATAACTTGTTAGTTCAAAGTTACAGTAACTAATGGGAATAATGGCCAAAAATTATATATATAAAAAAGAGTTAGACCCAAGTTGTTATCAACCGTAATTATTCTTAAGCAATCTTCCCATTTCCCCCAATTAATTCTTTTTTTTTTCTTTTACAAAAGAACTTTAGGAAATCTGTTAGGATCTTGGCAAATTCCCGACTCATTATCTAGTCGCTGTCTCTATCTCTGTCTTCATTCTCCTGCCGATCTTCTTGGTTGTCCTCCTCTTCATCCTCCTCAGCCTCTTCCTCATCCCCACCTCCATTCATCATTTCCATCTCAACCTCCACAGCGCCCTCCTCGATCTCCCCGTCCAATCCGCCAAAGGGATCCACCTCCTGGGACACCTCCACCATCTCGGTGCCTTGGACCACCTCGGTGGTGCCATCTCGGATCTTCTTGACGTGGAAGGTGAAGGGGGGCACCTTGTACACTGCGGTCTGGGACCGAGCGTAAACGACATGGTCTGGCGTGAAGGCCTTCTTCACCTTGTCACGGGACGTCTGCATCTTCTGCTTGCGCTCAGGGTTCACACTCATATGTGTTCCAAGCTTGCCCATCTTCTTCTCAATGTTGTGACGCGTCTTCTCAAGGTTGTCCTTGGTCTTCTGCCTGGTCTTCTCCAAGTTATCCTTGGTTTTCTGCTTGGTTTTTTCCAGGTTGTCCTTTGTCTTCTGCTTTGTCTTCTCCAGGTTGTCCTTGGTCTTTTGTTTGGTCTTTTCCAGTTTCTCTTTGGTCTTTGCTCTGGTCTTGTCCATCTTCTCCTTTGAGAAGACCGTCTTCAGGGTTTGCACACGCTGCAAACTGCTACGCTTGATGCGCTCGGCACGGGACTCCTCAATGGTCTCCTCGATCTCCACCCCCTCCTCATCCGACGAGAGGTCTATGTGGGGCTTGTCTTCCTTCTCTCCTTCACCTACCTCCTCCTCTTCCACTGTTTCCTTGAGCTCGAGCATGCTGCCCCCTCTGCTTCCTGACACTGACTCAGAAACCTTCATGGATTTAGAGATGCTGAGTTTTGAGGGAATTTTCACTTCATCCTGTGGAGAAGAGAACACAAGGAATGTTAATGTGTTAGTTTCAACATTTCTGCCAATTAATCCCTCTAAATGTTACACACTGTTCCTTTCATTCTCATATTGTGTGTTAAAGTTGATAAACTTGTGCAATGAATGTATATGAATGTAACCATGCATGTATATTCATGCATTTCGTTCCATTCTCTTTCTGCGCACAGGTACACACAGGATAACAGGATGTGGTGAGGATGACGCACCAGTCTACACAATAGAGGCATGTGTGGCCAAGACCAAGTGGAATCTGTAACAAGACTCCAGGGTTCACTCATTTACTGTATGTCAAACCAGAGTTAGACGTGACAGATTAAAACGCAACAAAGGAATGGGATCATGGAAATACGTTAGAAGGCTTTCTGGGAGATGGGAACAAAGTGTAGAAGAGTTGTGCAACAAAAGCACAAGTCTGCACACATATTGGTAAGATGTGCATCATATACATACATACACACACACACACACACACACACACACACATACACACACACACACACACACACACACACACACACACACACACACACACACACACACAGTGCTGGATGCAGAGGGGAGGAGAGAGCTTCTGGATGTTCCTGTCAGGATCAGAGATAATTTAAGTTTTGTGGTCCAGTCGTGTTTCTCCCTGCAGGCTGACACATGCTTTGATTCTACCAAATCTGGTATTCACCCACAAACACTGTTTTATTACATGATTATAGAAACACAGCCTACTAAAGCAGGGGGAGACGGGACGACAGTGACAGTGCAACATATTTCTAGTTTATTTCTCCTGTAGTTTGTGGAAGCTATAACCCAATAACCCAAATATTGGAGGAATGTTAAGTGTGCGTGTGTGTGTGTGTGTGTGTGTGTGTGTGTGTGTGTGTGTGTTTGCATACGCCTATGGCTATATGCACATTGTGTACTACGGGTATGGAAACATCAGGCTCAATTGTTAGTTATGTCCTATGTAGCAAGAACACAAGAGTCACAGCTTTGCAGTTGTACGCTTCCACCAACAAGTCAAGGTGCTGTTTACATCCACTACTGTCCAAAATATCATCACCGCACCATTGTATCCTGACAGACATTTGTGTGAAATTGTCAAATGTTGCATATGAATTATTATGGCCAAAGAAAACGAGTCCTGTGACCAAATTCTGATCAGTTTGTCCTCGAGTCCAAGCGGATGTTTGTGCCATATCTGAGCAATTCTCACACAACCATTTCCATGCAGTATGCTCATAGCATGCGCAATTCTGATTTGAATGACCCCCCCTCCTTTCCCTCAGGACAAAGTCTCCCTGCTACATGCGAGGCCCTGGGAACAGACTTCTGGGTGTAATGAACCCTGCAGCCTCCAGGACCATCTAGTTTGGCTGTGGCTGGTGTTTTGTCTTGTTACATAAAAGTCCTCCCATACGGAACACCATGCTCAGCACACATGTAAGCATGACCACCTGACTCCGTCCCACCCTGATGAAGCATTCCTTCACAGTACCCCTCATCTTCTCCTTCTCCCCTCACCCTCACCTGCTCCCTGCTCCCTGGGCCCATCGCCTCCTCTTAACATTTGATTTTCCTTGTCCTGTTTACTCACAGATGAGTATCGTGTGCCTCATTCACCTCGTGAAAACAATGCTTGTTAATGAAGGAATGGAAGGAGGGGGAAGGGGCTGGGGGGGGGAGCGACTTCCTCTTTCCATTACAGCAAATCATTTTGCAATTGGGCTCCTGAATGTCTGCATCAGGGCCCATACTTGTTGTACGTATTGTGTTTTCCTCTCCCTCTACAAAATCTTCAAAACAGGAACACAGCAGAGCCAGAACAAAGGACAAGGGGGTAGGGGGGGGGGGGGGGGGGGGGGTTGAGGTGTGGAAAGGGAAGATACTTCTCTACTGTCGTACAGATGGAGTAATAGCACAATTGGGATGATGCTTCTGAGTCTTGGAAAACCATCTGCTCAGCAGGAAGCTGATAGCATCAACGAGGTATATGAGCTGGGTGTGTGTGTGTGTGTGTGTGTGTGTGTGTGTGTGTGTGTGTGTGTGTGTGTGTGTGGGTGTGGGTGGGTGGGTGGATGGGGGGGGGGTCCTGTCCATTGTGTTCTGTTGCAGCGTGATGGTGGTTTTATGAAGGTATTGTGGTGCAGTATCTTGGGTAAACTTGACCTCGGATGAGGAATCTTGGCTTTCCTGAACAGCTGCATTAACAGGCGGGGCTGCTGGAAAATACCTGAGCCGAAGCTCATTCCATCTTGTTTCGCTCTCAAGGACAATGCCGTGGGCGTTGTAAAGGGCTTAAGCAACGCGTGGTCCAAGTCTCTCACATGGCCTCACAGTTTGTAACAATTGCTGTTGTTATAGCAGGTGGAATGTTTGCGTGCAGCTTTTTCTTGTGGGAATATGTCACGGCTCCAAATTTCCCATTAGACATGGAGAACTACGAATACCTTAAAACTCTGCTTTTCTTCATAACTAAATCAATGCTTTTAAAAAACGGAGATTAACTTACAGTTAAAATATAGCTAAATATTGTTCATAGAGCAGCAACAGTTATGTTTACGACAACAAAGTCACTATGTAAAGTAATTAATATCTCACTGGTATGTCTCACTAAGATCACAAACATAGCTATGAATAATATTCCAATGTTGCAATTCAATCCCCCCAAAATGTTACATACTATTCCTTCCATATGCAAAGTTGACATTTTGTCCTGACAAAAAAAAAAATTGGTCCAAAATAAAAAAAGTTGGGATAAGTAAGATGATAACTAAGGCATTGACCCAGTATGTTGGGGTGAGGTTGTTACTGTCAGGACTGTACAGCACTACTGGGGAGGCTGGGGCTCCTCGAACAATATTGTCGTGGTCCATGCGCACACAAAAGCCATTTTGAGGACGGAACAGTGTGAGCTCGGGGAAAGCCCAGTCGTCAGATCAGAGTGTGGGAGGTCACCGGCTAATGTGTTTCCATAAGAAGGCTTCAAGAGGGAATTCTGTGCTGCATGTGTGTGTGTGT